>JAPTHA010000029.1:22167565-22178066 GCA_029814585.1 Gymnapogon annona
TCATGATAGTGGTGCAGAATTTTGTCTAAATTGGCTCCAAATTTTCTAGATGTATTGAAGTGGGTTAAGACCTGCCACAGTGTATGACTGTTTTCACACTCATCCATTCATTGAGTGACCTCTCACTCCTCACAAATTCCAAAACCATTCCTCCGGTTTTACCTTTTATTTGTCACTTGTTGGTAACAGTTTCAGAGTAGACTTGTCATTCTTTCAAGTGGCCTTCTTGAAGAAAAATCTGTTGTGATAGAGTGGTGGATTAGGTCGGCCCAGTCTTTTTTTTTAATATTATTTAGATTTTGCATGAGATAATATTAAATTTACATTCATATACTACAAGACAACATTCACAACGACAGAATCAGAGAAAACAGACAAAAAAAAAACAGAAAAAAATCCACATAAATAAGTGAACCCCATGAGTCACATAGTTGACCTCTGACCTCCTAAGTCCTACAAGCCCTGCTCGGGTATATACAGCTGAACTACTGTGGTGTGCTGGCAAATTTTCATGTAGTTCATAAATGGTTCCATATCTTGCAGAACATCCTACGTGGCTGCTTGACCTTTGACCTTATTATTTTATTTTGATTTGTGATAAGAAACTATTACTGTTGACTTTTTCAACCACATCTTGATCCAGCCCAGTCTTTCTGAATACGACCGTGTGTGTACGTCTGAGCACTAATGTCCTGATGAATGTCGTGTGGTGCTCTGTGTGTCAGGTTGAATAAAGGTGAGGCACGTTAAATGATAAGAGGGTGGATGACATTCCTGTCTGTCATCGTTCCCACCCTATCTTATTTCCACTCTAGCGCGTGCACACACACACACAGATGCCGGGGCGCCGCTGTCTTGGCGCCTTAGAATAAACAACAACACGGGGATGAGGGTTTTACCTGCAGCTGACCCCTGATATAGACACACCCACTCTGACAGAGGTGTTCACTCATCAACTGGCCCCGCCCCCTGCATTGACTTGGCCTAATTTTGACCGCCTCTCTTGACCCCAAGGGATTTACTAAAGTAAAGGTCACTTTACCACTGGCTCTTTGATTTACTTGAAATAAAAGCCCCTTCCCCTATTATCGTTTTCCATTAACCCCCCCCCCCATCAAAGCAACGACTTTCTTGCCTGACTGAATGTGAACATGCGCCCTTTGCTTTTTTTTAATATTTTATTGAGATTTTTCCTTATACGATACAGTTACGTACATGCACTACAAGATGACATTCACAACCCACAATGACAGGATCAGAGACAACAGACAAAAAAGAAACCCAAAACACATAAATAAGTGAAGGACATGAGTCCCATAGAGACATATGTTGACCTCCATGTAGTTTATAAATGGTTCCATATATTTTTGAACATTGACAGACATGTGGTGCGCTGGTAAATTTTCCAGTGCATCCGCCCTTTGAACATACCTATAAGCAACTCCCTGCTACTGGAAAGAGTTGGTCGCATGCAGTTTTGGTGTCGTGTTTTGAAGTAAACTGGAATCTGAGCATGATTAAAGGGGTGAAATTGCCCGGCAGGCTTTTAAACGCAGCGTGAGGTATGTGAAGGAGGAGGTTCCTAAAAGTGTGAGGTGCCTCTGGCGGGGCGTAGCCCAACAATGCTGTGGCAGTGTGGCATGTGAGACAAGCATTCACTGCTCAGTGGCAGAGCAGTGTTGGATAGAAGTTCTCAAGGCATGAAAGAGACAAAGGCAGAGAATACGAGAGATTCAGAGACTTAAAGAGCAGCGCTTCTCAAATATTTTTTGTTATGCCACCCCTCGGAAGAAGAAATATTTGGCAGCGAATATGAATACTATCATGTCTGTATAAGTATGCAATAAGGTGTGGTGTGGGTGGGGGGTGTGGCCTGGTGGTGAACAAATTGTGTGATGTTGTTGTGTGATGTAATGTAATGTTGTTGTCTAATGAAAAATAAAAACATACAATATTTTTTTGAAAAAAAGGATGCAATAAGAGCCTCATAAGTATATCTTCTACTATGGTGTGGGTTTGGGATGATTGTTGTCAATTTTCACCACATTTTAACCCCCAAAAACTCAAAGTGTCTTATTAGCATGATTGGGGTGTAGTGTTGCCTGCATTTATTTGTCTTCAGGCTGTCCACTGTTGTCCAACATTTTTAGACCCGAAACCCACTGGTCTTTCCTGGTCTCCCACCGTAGTCACAGTGAAGTCAAGCGCTACATACTCTTGGTCATGTTTCCTGGTCTTAGCCTTAGGGAAACCAGGAAGAAAAGAAACAAGACTGTCTTTCTTTTCATCTCTGTTAAATATTCATGATGGGTGTGTAAAACACCTACATTATAGAGCTAATACTCCCTGTACACACTCTGACAATGAGAGCACCACTGACACCTACTGTAGTGGATGTGACATTGCACTGTATTATGATGATGATGATTTCTTTCTGCTTTTTCCCTTCCGGGGAAGCCACAGTGAATACAATTCGCATATTTGATGTGGCAGATGCCCCCCTGGCATCACACTATTTGAGAAGGACTGGCACAAACATAAACATGAAAACAAGACTCCATGGTGAGGAAGGCATGGTCGATCTCAGAGTTCTAGGACAGGATCTCGTCGGCTAGTTTCTGCGCTGCAGGAAACACTTTGGTGTGGTGGACTGAAATCAAATACTGGCCAAACGTCTGCAGCTGGTCCCTGCTCTTCTGGAACAGTGTTTCTGAAACTACGTGACATTACACGTCATTGTAATACCCCAAAACAAAAGCATGTTCCCTGGGTCACGTGTGCCTCCCCTGGCATTGCATCACACCCCACATGGCATCACATTGCCCCACTATTTGAGAATTACTGGTAAAGAGTGACATCGTCCACTCCATACTTCTTTATTCCTATGTTGGCATTTCTAACCACGTTACTGTCCTTCACCTTCCTATTGTCATCTCTCTTGCTCTTTAAATCTCTATCGTTTCAGCCTCCTTCTTTCATGCATTCCTTCTGTGTGTTTATAGGCTCCCATGGTCTCTCTTTCTCCCCTTCTCAATTTTCCAGTTTCATTTCCCAAGCCGGGCAATAGAAACTCATATCTTATTTACACTGCGCCTATCTAGATACAGCATGTTTCCATAGTGCTTCCTGTGTCTAACGTCCCAGAGGAAGGCTAGCAGGCTAGCTAGCTCCCACTCCCTGTGCTGTACTCAGTGTTCGCAGACTGCATCCAGACCTCAGGGGCTATCACTGTTTCTACATTTAGAAGCTCTCTGTTTACCACTGTCTGGAATTAGTAGAGGGACAGGACTTGGCCTATTTGATGTTGTAGCTTTGTCTCAAGTTTTTAAACCATCACTACTCTGATGTCTTTACATGTTTTTACCTAAATTACTTCCTAGAGAAAATTTAGTTGAGAAAAACGAACGTCTCTACAAAATAAAGTTTCACAACTGGGGTTGAATGGGAGGATATGAAATGCCAGAGTTGATGTAAACTTTTATTAGTTTTTTATTTTTTTATGGTGCTTCTTTCAGTTTGGTTTTGATTTCGTTTTAGCACTTATGTAAATTCTCATTAGAGAATGGGCTACTTTTAGTTTAGTTTCCTATGTTAATTGGACTTTTTCAGGTCTCATGAATAAAAGTCTTGAATGGTAAAAGCTGAAGGACGAATAATTTTTCCAGCTTGGGGGTTTCAATTTAGCTAACGCTAATATATTGTTAATAGTTAGAACAGCCATTCGAAGAAGATAGTGGATGTAGGTAAAACGTGATCATCTGGACATGACAAAATAGACAGATGCTGCCCAGAGAATCGGCTAGTTTTTCCAAATAAAACATCGTTCAGAAACTCATAATAAATAACCCAACTGCTTATATTGGACGACCCGCTCTACTCTCTAGGAGCAGGTCGTCCAATGGCTGAAGGGTCGGCAGTTCGAATCCTGGCTCCGACTGTCCACATATCGAAGTGTCCCTGAGCAAGACACTGAACCCCAAGTTGCTCCCAGTTGGAGCCAGGCAGCGCCTTGCATGGCAAGTCGCCCACTGGTGTGTGAATGTGTGTGTGAATGGGTGAATGTGAGGCCAATGTAAAGCACTTTGGGCACAATACGTGTGTGGAAAATCGCTATATAAAAAGCAGTCCATTTACCATTTAATGTAACTTATGTATTCTTTCTGTGGTAGTCCAGTACCAATTGACCCACAGACCGGTACTGGTCTGCAGCCCAGGTGTTGGAAACCACTGATCTAGGCAGTAGCGTGTTCTAGATCCTTTGGCACTGTTCAACCCATTGCTTTTTTTTACTTTCTCTGTAAATCCCACTGGCATTTTCAGTTGAAAAACATCTCAGCGGATTTGCCCCTCTCTGCACATGATATTCAACATCATATCTGTTGCTAGGTAACCCACTGTTGATCGTGTTGATTCTATGATTCAAGATGATTTAAGGCTATTGTGTTCCAAAATGACTAATACCTTCCAAAATGTCATACTTAGATTTTCAAAAACGGAAATAATGTAAGCTATGTATTCTTTCTGTGCAGCCCAGTACAAAATGGCCCACGGACCAGTACCGGTCTGCAGCCCAGGGATCAGGGACCACCGATATAGAACACATGACAGAATTGCTTTAATGAGATTATTTTTTTTCTCCTTCAGCAATTAAATTTGACTTTAATGGATGCAGTGTAGCTTTACGTTTCCCTATGGCATAGAATCAGAGTTGAACATTTAGTTTTCTATATACATGGTCATTTGATTGTTTTTGTTTTGACTGCTGAAACATTTTAATACCTATTAATATTTGTGCATTAGCATAATTATTGAAAACAAACATAGTCCTCATCTTGTGTATAGGCAGTCTGTTTGGGCAGATGCAGCCGAGAGAATCCGGTAATTTTTCTAATTAAAACATCATTCTGAATCCGATAATAAATAAAACAGAAATAATGTAAGGTATGTATTCTTTCTGTGTGGCCCAGTACCAATTGACCCACGGACTGGTTGGCAGCCCAGGGGTTAGGGACCACTGTTCTATTGTATTCTCTCCATCAGTCTCTTGTCTCTCTCTCTCTCTCCCTCTCTCTCTCTCTCTCTACCTCCACCCTCTTCTTCTTCGTTTTACCTCTGTGCCTTCTCCATCCCCTTCCCCTCTTTCCCTTGGTGGTGGTTAATGGCACAGGGATCCAGTGTGGAATATAGATCAGTGCAAGATGGATGGGGCACCAGGAGCTCCGGCCAGTCCCGTAGGTCCCAGACCAAAGATTAACTAAATATTAGCTGACAGGAAGAGATAGAGGCAGGGACACAGCTGCAGCTGCTAGTGCCACTGCCGGCAGAACAAACGACACAGACTGTTTTTAACCCCCTTTGCTCTGGGGAGAGAGAGAGACACACACACACACACAAACACAAAATAAACACACAAAAGATGCAAAAAGAGAAAAAACAACATACACAACACATTGGGTATACATAGCATGCGCACACTTACACACACACACACACACACACGCTATCAGAAGCACCCTGGGAGAAGAAGTCCACTAATCACATTCTCTCCTCCCCCTCTCGGCCCTGCCAAGGCGGATGGCAAGGGGGGGTAGAAAGGAATAAATCTTTATTAGGCGATGTGTCCCTGCTTTATCGATCTCTTCGCTCCTTGCCCCCCCCCCCCACCCACTTTCCTCCCTAGCCACCACCACTCTTTCTCTACCCCTCCTTTTGTTATTTTAGGCGTGTGTCTGCCATCCGGTCCAATTGAGTCAGGCTGTACATCAGAGAGGACCATTACCCATGTCTCCCTGGACCGGCCTGTCACTGTGAGGGGGGTAGGAGGTGAGGTGATGAAGCCACCCAGGAGGGACAGATAGCCAGCTAACAGCTAGCCACCCAGCAAAGCTTTGGTTTAGTGGACGGAAAGACAAAACACAAAATAAAATAGAAATTAGACCCCACCCTCCCTTCCAATCCAGATGTGGTTGAAGAGGTCAACAGTTGTGTGAACCTGGAGAAAATAACCTACTGGATGAAAAAAAGAAGTACATAGGATGTTGTACAAGATATGGAACCATCTATAAAGTAGTACATCACATTGGTTCAGCTCTATATACCCGAGCAGGGCTTGTAGGACTTAGGAGGTCAGAATTAACATATGTCTCTATAGGACTCGTGCAGTTCACTTATTTATGAGTTTTTTGTCATTGTACCATTTTTGTGTTTTTTTTGTGCTCTTCCTGTGTTTTTTTTGTCTGTTGTCTTTGATCCTGTCATTGTGGGTTGTGAATGTCGTCTTGTCGTATAATATAACTGTATTGTGTAATATAAATACGATATTCCTTTATTAGTCCTTCTTGGGAAAATTTCTGAAATATAAAATGATAAAAAATATAAACATTATTATTGTTATTGATAATAATAATAATTTAATAACTATATTATTATACAAAATAATAACAATGTTTAAAAATAGAGGGAACTAAAACAGGAGGGGGGTCAATTCTACAAGAAGGTGCGAGAGGTCGAAGAGTGAAAAAGGAGGCGTTGGTGGATGAGGAAGTGTGTGAGTGTGTGTTCCATATGCAGCTTCATTGATATGCGTTGTGTGGTTATGAGGGGCTCCACCTGCAACAGCTCCAAGTGCTGAGTCACTCACTAACACACACTAAATGCTGTTATTCCAGACGCCGCTCCATCTGAATGGAATATAATAGGCCATAAAGTGCTATGCTACCGGCGGCTGCTCACCCCATGGCAACCCCTCACCCCTCCCTCCCCCACTGCAAATCTCATCTCACCACTTTGATGGAAACAGTGTGGACACACTCTGATTTAACTACAGCGTTTTTCTCCTCTTCTTCTCCTCTTCTTTTTCTTCTCCTCCTCTTCTTGCTCTCCTTTTCTTGTCTTCTCCTTTTCTTCTCTTCTCCTCTTCTTCTCTTTGCTTTTTGTTCTCCTTTTCTTCTCTTCTCATGTTCATCTCTTCTTCTCCTCTTCTTCTCTTTGGCTTTTCTTCTCTTCTTCTCTTCTTCATCTGCTTTCCATCCCCCTTTCCTTATTTCTGCTGCACAGAGCCTTCTCTCTTCTGGCTTGAGTCCTTCCATCCACACTGCCTAGTTTCCTCTCCAGCTCCCCTCCTTCAGTCCAGTCATGTGTGATCCCTTTGCTGCTGCTGCTGTGTGTGTGTGTGTGTGTGTGTCTGTGTGCGTGTGTTTGTGTAAGTGTGTGCGCGGGGGCACCTGTTTGGGATCTGGGTGTGTGTTTAGGGTCATGCCTGCAGGTCGTGCGTAATGAATAGCAGCGCTGTTGCACCGAGGACAACTGGTTGGAGAAGGAGTTAGCCAGAGAATAACACAGCAGTGACGGCAGGAGAGGAGGAGGATGGAGGGATGGAGTGAGGAGTAGTGGAAAGGGAGGGAGGAGTAAGGGAATAGGGGATCAGGAGGAGCAGGAAGGGAAGAGTGGTTGCAAAGCCAGTGAGCCTTAACCACCTTCTGTCAGTCTGTCTGCTCTCAGCGCTGCTTTCTCTCTCATAGGAATCTAATGGCTTTTCCACCGTCCTCTTTCCAAAACCTCCTTCGCCACCGCTGCTGCTGCCACTCCCCCCCCAACGGCTCTTCTGTTGCTCCTTTATCTCCCAGCTATTTTTTTCTTTCCTCCTCCTCCTCTCCCTTTCCTATTCTTTCCCATTAAAATGCTCTCTAACTCAATAGCTGAGCAGGGCTTGTAGGACTTAGGAAGTCCGAGGTCAACATATGTCTCTATGTGACTCATGCGGTTCATTTACTTGTGTTTTGTTTTGTTTTTCTGTGATTTTGTCTGTTATCTGTGATCCTGTCATTGTGGGTTGTGAATGTCGTCCTGTAGTGTACGAATGTAACTAAATACATAAAATGAAATAGAAATAAATCAAATGAAAAAATAAAAACCCAAATGCTCCCTAACCCACTCCCCCCCTCCCTTCGTCCCTTCCAGCTGCTGGCCAGGGGAACAGCTGACTAAATCTAAAGCTGGGGCCCCTGGCTCTGGTTCTGGCCCCGGCTCTGCCATAGCCTCCTCCTATTCCTACCCCCCACCCCACCCCCCACCTCCTCCTCCTCTGGCCTCCAGCCCTGCTGGCTCCTCATCAGCAGCCTCAGTGCAGCCCTGGCCCTGCCTTTGAGCCTCGGCTCCAGCTCTGGGCTCCTGACTCTCAGTGGTTTTTTCTCCAACCAACCACCCTCCTCCATCCCACTTCGGCACTGAAAAGCCTCAACCCCCACTCCATCTCTGGTCTCTCTGTTTTGCCTATAATCCTGCTTTTTTTCTTTTTTTTTTCACTCTGTATTTCTTGCTAATTCACTTTGTCTCCCCTACCCTCCTCCTTTTCTCCTCTTCCTCCTCCTTCCTTTCCTCCCTGCTCTGTCAGTTTCGTAGCTGGGCCCCTGGTACTGTCCCAACTTATCTGGACCGAGGCCTCATCCAGGTTGGCGCCAGTTCAGTTCTCTGGCTTCTATACCCAGTTTCTCTAGCCAGGCATCTCTCTCTCTTTCTCTCTCTCTTTGGCTAGTAGCGTTAGCCACTGTAACTCATTGTGCCTCACTTCACTCCAAGCCACGTTTAGCTTTATACATTTGGCCGTTATGGACGAGAAAACACTTCCTCTTTGACTCGTCGTGTTATCTCTTTGTCTCCCTGACTCACTTTACATGTCTTTTAACGTGCGCAGACAGGCTGTACCCCCACGTACACTCATCGCACAAATACGTGCGTGGTCGGTGCAAGTGTGTGAAGCGTATGACACATGATTGGCAGGAGGGGAAAGGAGCCGGGGGCTGGGGGGCAAAGTGGTGAAAGGGGAAGTGGGGCCTTGTCACATATCCAGGCGAGCCGGGGGCTTGAGTTTGATCGCTACCTAGGGAAGAGAGCTGCCCCACCTCTACCACCCACCCCACCCCCTCCACGCGCACACCCAAAACCTCTGTGGCTGTCAGAACGAGGCTGCAGGATGGTGTGAGGAGGTGCAGGCCCAGGGTCCAACGTCACTCTTCGGTAACAGATGTTGCCTGTGGAAGACACCTGTCATTTGGCGCTTTCCCACTCTGGGGACTAATAAAGGCATATTCAATTCAATTCAATAACCATTTGTAGTTCCAAGAACCTTTTTAGTTCCTAGAATCTTTCTGCATGCATTCCCACAGCATAGGAACTACAAACTACGACCGTGGTTCATGGAACCTTTTTAGCTCAGAGTCACAGGAGGGTTGTTTATTAGTTCTACAGGAACTATACGATGTAAATATAGTGTTTCAGCTCTCATGCCCACATCTGTGTGAACCTGTGAGAAGAGAAGGAACACACGTCTGGTCCATGAACAGATGAAGAGAAGACAGTAGAGTGTGTGGTTGATTGTGTTGCTGATTATGGGATCCATGGGAATAAATACACCTTCACTCTGCTGTTAACTAAATACTGAATGGAGATTTTGTTGGACTCATATATTATTCTTACATTTTGAACATAAATATAGATCATATCCCATCCCTGTGTGTGTGTGTGTTATTTGTAGTGTGTGTAAAAGTACTTTGGTGGATGCAGAATAAGATTCCGTCACACCACTCCTTATCATGGTTCTACTGCCTGTGTGAATGCACAACCCAAAAGTTCCCCTGGGGACAGTAGTTCCTACAACTCAAAGACAGGTACATGATAGGAACTAAAACTAAGACAAATACTACTACTATGCGGGCATGCGCTTAATGCTCCTTTCCTCCCTGACACTTGACTGCACCACGTTGAGCTACAGAGGGTTAACAGAGCAGAGTTCAATGGGCACCCTTCAGCTCCACACATATGCACATGATATGATTGTTATGTGTCAAAGGAGGTCCAAGAATCCCAGGCAGGAAGGGGTGCAAGGTACCTGTACCAGTTGATGCAATATCAGAATTTTCTAGAACTGCAAGATATGGAATAATTTTTAATTACATGGAAAATTTACCAGCATACCACATTGGTTCAGCTCTGTATACCCAAGTAGGGCTTGTTTGGGGCTTATGTGACTCATGCAGTTTGTTTATTTCTGTTTTGTTTGTTTTTGTCATTATACCTACCTATGTTTTGTGTTTTTGTGATCTTCGTGTGTGTCTAATGGTTCTTGTTTTGTTTTTTGTTTATTTTATATAGTTTTTATTTTTGCTTATTTATAATATTGTATATTTAGCTTGTTTGCGTGTTTGTTTGCTTGTTTTCTGTTTTTTTTTAATGCGTGTGTGTTTGTTTTCTGTGATTTGTCACTGTGGTTGTGAATGTAGTCCTGTAGCGTATGAATGTAACTAATATCATCTATTGAAAAATCTAAATAAAATGGAAAAAAAAAAGAATTTTCTGGAACACATCGTATCTCCTCGTAGATTATTATTCAGACCACTCCCTGCCTGTCTAAGGCCCAACGCAGCTTTTGTCATTGTTGCTTTGTATGTTGTCATGTTTTATTGTTTTGTTGTGTGTGTGCATAAGCGTGGAAACAAAAAAATTG
>JAPTHA010000029.1:22225402-22238652 GCA_029814585.1 Gymnapogon annona
CACACACACACACACACACACACACACACACACACACACACACATATATATATATATATATATATATATATACACACGCATAAAAAACTACACATACACGACATATATACATATCCAGACATATATATACATAAACATGTAAGAAATATATATATATGTATATATATATATATATATATATATGTGTAAAAATATATAGTAACCATGTAATAAGTACACAAATACACATATATACACTCAACATGTAATAAGCATTCATACATATGCACATACAGACTTATAAGGAACCAAACCAATAGACATACATACAGGCAGACACAATAAAACACACATAAATTACACATCTGCCACCAAATAATTTCATCCTGGTTTTGTTACTGAAATGTTATTTTTCTATACTACATTTTGTCACATTATCATTTAAAAAAAAAACAAAAAACATACATGCCAATCATCAGTTATTGGTCTCCGTCAGTAATAAAAACAACAACCTTGCATTCACACCACTCCTAAAGTCTATGAATGTGTTTCATTCTCTTGTTGCTTACCATAAATTGCAACGTCCTTGTTCTTTTTCTCTAATACCTTCAGGAAATGAGAATCGACTCTAGTGCTAATAAAAGAGACAAGCACTGGATACTTGAGATTCACATTAATAGTATAGGTTCTGTCATGACAATGTAACTTGTATTATGAACAACGTGCTTATAAATTAATCCGATGCATTATCCTGTGTGGGTGAATTACATAATGAAGTGGTCCCCAACCCCAGGCTGTGGACTGTTACTGGTCTGTGGGTCAATCGGTATCAGTTCGCACTGACAGAATACATAACTCACATTATTTCTGTTTTATTTATCATCTGATTTTGAACGGTGTTTAATTTTGAAAAACTAGCATATTCTCTGGGCTGCATCTGTCTATTTTGTTACATCCAGATGGTCACATGTGTTGTCTTAATCCTTACCTTCTTTAAAGTTACATACACATTGGGTTCACCCTTATTATTATATTTGCTACATTCCAGTTTTTAAGTCGATCCTATAATTTTATTTTGTTGTATTCACCCACTACAACTTAAGGCCGGTCAGTAAAAATATTGTCAGACACAACCGTTCCATTGAATAAAAAAACGTTCGTGTCCACTGCCCTCGAGCCAAGACTAATTGTAGTCATCCAGCTCTCATCAGACTTCACATTACATTCTAAATTTCTTTCACCCACTTTCCTTTCAGATTTCAAATGTCAGATTGTATCACACTTATATTACAGTTGGCCTGTGTGTCTACATATAGGAGCTTTCCCACAGAGTCGTAGCTTTTCTCTTAGTTTAAGTTCCTATCCTGTACCTGTAATTGAGTTGTAAGAACTACTTTTTTAGCACCCCTGTGAGTGGGTGCTAAAAAGGTTCCAAGAACTACCGATGTAGTTCCTATGCATGAAAAAAGGTTCTAGCAACTAAAAGGTTTCCAGAGTGGGAAAATGCCTTATGTTTCCATGGCTAACTGTGTGTTGTCCATGTGATCTCTCTATATTAGGCCCTTGTGTGTATTAATCTGTGGATAATGTCTACATGTGTATGTGTGTTAATCAGTCTGCGCTGCTGTGTTTTGATGTTGTGACTAGTGGGAGCTGGATCAGTGAATATTAATTACATTAATGAGACTGTAATTAGTGTGGCTGTAATGAGGAGGAAACACACACACAAACACGTGCAGGGCCAACAGGGACGGGGCAGCGTGGGGAAGATGTTGGTTGTGTTTCCACAAAGCCAGGCCTCTCATCGTCCGGAACCGAAAAACACAAACTGTCAAAATGATTAACAAATGAATGGGATGTGATGCGTTCAAGGCACCCGCTACAACGTGGGACAAAAGGGCATCGGATAAGGCAAACGCAGCGTTCACACATCCCCTGTCTTTAACCACTTCAGGAGTTGAAACAATGTGCTTACGGAACCAAACTACTCGCTGGGCCTTTTTTTTTTTTACGTGCGGTTTCAAGGTTACGCTGGCGGCCTCGGCATACGCCCCCTACTCGCCTCTTAACTCATGTTCCCAAACCTCTGTTTTTTCCCTGAGTCAGCCTCCTCCCTTTCCTCACACGCTACTTCCCATCACCTTCCCCGCTTCCTCCCCTCCATCCTCACTCTTGGGGTGTGAAACCAGCGATTTAGAATAATATGGCCACTTATGGGCGCTCCTGGGAGCCAGAGGTGTCTACTCAGCACATAATGAATGTGTGTAATGTAGCGTAGTGTAATATGATAGCATATACCTCCTCGCTCCCACGGGATAGCGGACAGTTAAATATAGAGGAGGAGGTAAAGGAACTGGGGCTATTTTAATGGACCCATTATAACACTATCATTGATACAAGGAGAGGGAAAGTCTCTCTCTTTCTCTCTTTCTTTCATTTTCACACACACTAATAACTGCTTCCCTTCTCTATTTGTCTTGTTTTCTCCTATCAGCTCTTTGTAAAAAAAAAAAAAAGAGGCTATATCCACACGAGTGCGCATATCCAGGAGATTTATAGCATGTTTAAGTCTAGATTTTTATGCATCTTTTAATATTTTATTCTATTATTAATATATATACATAAATATATATATAATTTCTTTATCTAATATATGTTTTAATATTTGGATATTTTTATGTATATTTTTACAGGTATTTATAGTATTTTTAAGTGTTTGTGTACTTATGTGCTGTAGGTGAGGCTAATTAAAACCTACCTTAAAACTTTTCATGTTTAATATTTGTATATTTTTATGTATAGTTCTATGTCTTATGTATATTTTTAGATATTTATGTATATTTTTTATGTATATTTATAGTATTTTTAAGTGTTTATGTATTTACGCATTGTAGCTGAGGCTAATTAAAGCCTGCCTTAAAGCTTGCCAGGGCAGCATATGTAGCGCGATGACTTGATATGAGCGGCCAAAACAAAAACAAGTTCTTGAGTTGCCCAGAATTTGACTGTAGCAACAGAAGAAGAAGAAGCATCAGCAGCAGCTTGCCACCTCTCAGGAGGCTGTCCTTATCTCAACTCTTTGCAAAACACAACTCCTAGTCGCCTGTTATCATGTCAGATTTCCATAAGTGATACCAGTGTCCCAATGCTAATGAATGTAGATCCGCCCTGTAATCCACCACCTTTGATTCTCTGCATAATCCATAAGCTTTATACACAGTATGCAGCAGTATGTAGCATGGAATGCAGTTGTAGCATTAATTGAGACAATGATACACTGATGACATCCTCTGAGCTGACACCTTCACTCTTCACACGTCGTATCCTCTGACTGTACGCTAATTTTTCATAATTTTCATCATTAAAAATATATATAATCTTTACCCCCACCCCCTTGCTGCCGCTGCAACTACAAATACTCATCATTTGTGTATAAGTATGTGATAAGAGCCTTATAAGTAACTCGTCTGCTATGGTGTGGGTATGTTTTGGTTCTACGATGCTAACATGCTCGCTGTTTTACTGTAGGAACATTCACAAAGCAGGATGATCGTTGTCTATATTGAGCACATTTTGACCTAATGTCTTTAAGTGACACCTTCTTTTATTTGTCTTCACGCTGTCCACTGTTGTCCAACATATTTAGACCCAAACCCCCTTGTCTTTCTACCGTACCATTGAAGTCAAGCGTTACATACTCTTGGTCATGTTTCCTGGTCTTAGCTTTAGGGAGACTTTGGTTTGTCTCATCTCTGTCTCTCTACGTCTTTCTTTTCATCTCTGTTAAATATTCATGATGGGTGTATAAAACACCTACATCATGGAGCTAATACTCCCTGTACACACTCTGACAATGAGAGCACCACTGACACCTACTGTAGTGGATGTACAATCAAACTTTATAATAGGACGGCAAAAAAAAAGTATGTTCAGGGGGTCACATACGCCCCCCAGGTATCACTCCCACTATTTGAAAAACACTGATCTAATGTTTGAATGAAAACCCCAGGCTGTAAAACAAGACGCTTGGAATTTACTTTGTCTTTTTAGAGATGCGTAAAGTAAACGTAGGTCATTTGTTGAACAGAAGAGAGCAAAACCAGGAGCAACAAATCTAAAAACGTGTGTAGGTTAAACAAAGAGCCATAGCGTTGTGTTGAATTCTTTACGGGCGGGTGGGTATGTGGGAGCTGTGAACCGATACTCAGGGTCACGTCTCCAGCTTCTCACAGTGAAAATCTCAAGTTTGTGTATAGAGTGGAGGCCTTCCAGCGGATGTGTAGCTTAGCTGATAGAAGTGCCGCAGATAAATGATGGAAGTGAAGGGTGTTTACAGTCACAAGGGGGAAACACCAAGAGGTAGAGAGGTCAGTCGTCATGGTGATGTTGACCAGAAACCAACTAGGCTGCAGGTTTAGGTAAAATGTGGCTGGACTGCTTTTTATCAACGCGTCACCCTTTGTTCATTTTTTTTACACTTTCCTCCGTTCATTTAAATGCATCAGTGTGGACGTGCACGGGCTTATGGATGTGTTGCAGTTGTGTTTTATATAATCTTCCTCTATTTTTTCTTTTAATGAATGAAATAATCAAAGTGATTCAGGGAAATAATTATTAATTCCAGGAGTGTGACTATAAATGACCTGTTTGTGAGTATATGATTTTTCATGTAGAGTAGTGAAATGAATCAGACATTAGATTATCATCATGAGATGCTTTCCCACTGTAGGAACCTTTTTAATTCCTCGAACAATTTGTAGTTCCTAGAACCTTTTTAGATCTAGGTCGTTTCATTTGCTGAAACCTTTTCAGTTCCTAGAACCTTAAGTCATTCCTAGAACCTTTTGAGTTTCTACAAACTTTTGTAGCTCCTAGAACATTTTTAGTTCCTAGAAACTTCTGTAGTCCCTAGAATTGTTTTAGTTCCCAGAACCTTTTTTGTTCCTAGAACCTTTTGAGTTCCTAAAACCTTTGTGCATGCATTCCCACAACACAGGAACTACAAACTGTTACCTGAGTTCTTAGAACCTTTTTAGCACCTACTCACAGGCAGGGTCTTTTAGATAGTTTAGAACTACATGATGGGGGTGTTTGCTGACTGGTAGACCTCAGGCCACACCTATTTCCACATGTTGCAGAAGAGAGAGTGTGTTATGGTGGCTATATTGTGGCTGAGATCAGGTCGTAGACCTGAGTCCTGTTGCTTTAATACAACAGTGTATCTGTTAATAGTAATAAACACTCCATGTGAGTGTTTATTACTGTTGACCTTTCCTGTTGGTGCGACATCTGCAGCATTTCAGCTTCTGTGTCCACATCTGTGTGAACCTGTGAGAAGAGAAAGGAGCACACGTCTTTTTTGGCACACTTGAGGGAGATTGTCATGGACTCATTTGTATTCTGTTCTATATTATTTTGTACATACATATAGATTGTTTTCCATCCCTGTGCATGTGTGTGTGTGTGTGTGTGTGTTAGTTGTAGTGTGTGTAAAAGTGCTTTGGAGGATGCAGAATAAGATTATGTCACACCGCTCCGTACCATGGTTCTACTGCCTGTGTGAATGCACAACCAAAAAGTTCCCCTAGGGAGAGTAGTTCCTACAACTCAGTTACAGGTACAGGATAAATGGGATTAAAACAAAGACAACAACTACTACTCTGTGAAAAAGGGCCTTTAGATACTGTCTATGAGGTGAAGGAATAGATTGAGTAGCAGTTAAAAAAAAAAAACACAGATAAACAGACAGACAGACCTACCTACCTCCCTTCCTCCCTTCCTTCCTTCCTTCCTTCCTTCCTTCCTTCCTTCCTTTATTGTCCCACAAGGGGAAATTATGAATACTGCTGTGGCCCTTTGAGATGTGACAGGATGTGACAGTGACACAGGTCCCATTTGACACCAAAGTGCACCCCCCGTTTAGTGTGTGTATATGTGTGTGTTTTTTTTTAATGTATATCATTGATAATGCACGTTTAGGGGAGGCAGTGCAATAAAGAAATATGAGTTTAATTTGATGTTTTTGAGCACACTTGACATTGAGTTGAGTTTCTCCAGTGTCATCGCGCAGAGTAGGTGATCATGTTTATAGTGGATGTACGCCGTTCTGCAGTAGTTTACAAGGTGCTCGATGAGAGTGCGCCCGTGGCAGCGACTACACCACACTCGTGCGTGCATAGATTGAGTGCTTCAGAAGAGTCTGTGAGGAGTTATATAATTTTTGTATTTTTCATTAAACAATATTACCCTTAGACTCGAACACTACAAGACAACATTCACAACCCACAATGATAGGATCAGAGACAACAGACATAAAAAACACACACATACATATGAAGACCACAAAAAACCCAATGACAAAAAAACATAAATACGTGAAGAACATATTATACTTGTACGTTAATGGTAGCTAATGTTGCACACTGTTATCACTGTATCAACAGGTACTGTTGATAAGGTACGTTATGAAGAATAGGTGATTAAGGCATTCTATTTTCTTTTTTTTTTTAATATTTTCTTAAAATTTTTCATTAGACAATATCACAGTTACATTCAAACACTACAAGGCAACATTCACAACCCACAATGACAGGATCAGAGACAACAGACAAAAGCACACACACACAAAGAACACAAAAAAGCATAAAACGGGTACAATGACAAAAATAAAATGAAAAAAAACCATAAATAAGGGCATGAGTCAAGTAGTTACATTCATATGGTACATATGAATGTGCCATACAGATGGTATGAACCAACACACACACACACACACACACACACACACAGCCACACACACACCACATTTCCAAATGGAGGCAGTGATCGTCTCTTTTTTTTAGATTATTTTATTTAGATTTTTTTCTAAGATAATATTACAGTTACATTCATACACTACAAGACAACACTCCCAACCCACAATGACAAGAAAGAGACATATGTCAACATCTGACCTCCTAAGTTCCACAAGCCCTGCTCGGGTATATAGAGCTGAACCAATGTGGTGTACTGGTACATTTTCCATGAGGTTTATAAATGGTTCCATATCTTGTAATACGTCCTACTTCTTTTTTTTTTTCATCCAGTAGGTTATTTTCTCCAGGTTCACACAACTGTTGACTTCTTCAACCACATCTTGATTGGAAGGGGGGCGGGGTCTAATTCCCATTTTCTTACCAATACATTTCTTAGTGACTGTCAACAGAATTTCTGGCAGTGATCGCCTCTTGTTGTATTCCTGAATATTCTCGCCTGGTTTCTAACTCAGGTGACAGTCGGGGGCAGGAGACAGTCATGGATTCCATCCATTTAAAAAAAAAAAATCTCTTTATGTTTCTTATGGAACAATAGCCCAGTATGGATTTTTCTCCCAACATTTTGAGAAGGTTATTTTTCAGCCATCCAGGCCTCTCAAAGCTCCCATCCAGCGGAGGCCTCTGGCTCTCTGGTGAAAACCAAACAAAGACAGGAATGTTGATGAGGCCTCCATCTTTACCCAGGGCCTTTTTCTTTTTACTTTGCTACACCCCAGGAATCTTCCAGAAGGCCCCAGTGGCAGTGGAAGCTTTTAGCAGCTCTTTAGATGTGTGTGGAATGAAGCTGGCTGTTGCTACGGCACCCAAACATCCTCACTTTTACACTAAGTGTCAGTGTTCACACTCGCACGTATCTCGGCAGGGGATTTTGTCACCTTCTCTCTTCTGAGAGACGAGGTCCACTCGCACCCTCTTGGGCAAAAAACAAAGTGAAGATCTGGGCCGTTTTTTTGTACCATATTTTCTGGACTATAAGTTGCTCCAGCAAAAAATGCACAATTAAGAAGAAAAAAACATATATAAGTCACAGTGGACTATAAATTGCATTTTTGGGAAATTTTATTCTACAAAATCCGAGACCAAGAACAGACATTTCATCCTGAAAGGCAAATTATAATAACAATAAATAGAAAACAACAGGCTGAATAGATGTACAATATGATAACAATACTCACTGACTACATGAAGCATAGACAACCAACTGAACACATCTGGTATGTTAATGTAACATATTAACAGTTATTCACAGAACTATAGCATAAAGAACATGCTAACAAGATTACCAAACTCTCCATCTCACTGCAAATCACTAAATCCATTGAATTCTTTATCCTTGGTGTCGCTTCTGAACAACTGCCTTCATCTCCATGGCAACTACTTGGGCGTGGAGACGTAACGGCACCGTTGACTGCATGTTATTCAAGCATCCATCCCTATTTTCTTCATTGCAATAAGAGTAACCTCCTCTCTTCATTAGTCCCTCACAAGTTTCTCACTCACTCCAAATGTTCTTTCTGTTGCTGAATTGTTGTTACCATTTGTATATTTCACTAGTTGCAGGTTGTAATATGCAGAATATGATTTTCTTTTTGTCGTCATTTTTGTTCTAATGTTGAACTGTTAAATGTTCAATGGTACAGGAGTAGCAGATACTGGAACATAAGCCTCGAGTACCCTTTGTGTGGTCGTCAGTGTGAAGTTGCACCACGGCCAAACTATGACAAAAAGTGCGACTATAGTCCAGAATATACGGTACATGCCTTCACTCCGGTGGCTACAGCGTCGCATGCACTTTGCTCTGAAATTGAAACTGGCATTTAGCATCACGTTGCTTTTACAGGGCCGCTTTGATGTGTTTTCAAAAGGGCAGGTGTGTGTGTGTGTGTGTGTCTATTGGAGCTTGTGCGGCCTGCGTGTGTGTGTGTGTGTGTGTGTGTGTGTGTGTGTGTGTGTGTGTGTGTGTATGGGAGTGTGTGCATGTCGACTCTTCATTCATGTGTGTCGGTATTTGTTTGATGTGTGTCCAGCCTTACGGGGCTGGAAGGTGAATTCCTTAATTTCCCCATGGACTCAATTAGCTTTGTGATTGGCTGAGAGAAGGCCAGGTTGCGCTGTCTTCTGAAGGAAAGAAGACCTTTGAAACTGAGGTGGGAGCTGAGGGAAGGGAAGTGAAGCAGAATAGGAGATGAGCTGGCCGCAGTGGTAATGGTGCTGGTGCTGCTGGTGCCGGTGAAGACTCGGACCCGTCAGTTTTATTATAATGAGAGGAGCAGCGTTATCTGCTAGCAGGTGTTGCACAGCACCGACTTCATTATGACCAATTAGAGTGAAGTAAAAATACTAATTATACCTCGGTTTCTAGGTGATTAAGTACTAGGTTGGAGGTAAATTGCAGGGATTGGCTAACTTTAATCCCCCTGTGATCGCAAAAGTCACCTCCATTTCCAAGTCACTTTCAGACTCCTGGTAATGAAGACTCTCTGTGTCCGTACAGTGTTTCTGTCTGCCTTTGAGTCTGCTCGTCACTGGAACAAGAAACAACGCAGCGATATCAGTCCGATGGATTTCACATTCAGTCCATATAATACTATTCATTTTTCCGTCTTCTCCAATTGCATCGACTTTATTCATTTATTTATTTTATATTATTGTACTTTGATTTTTCATAATGCCTCCCCCCCTCGTTTTAAAGTACTGTTAGTTATTTCAACTGCCTCCACTTTTTAAAAAATATTATTCTCTTTTTCATTAGGCAATATTACAGTTACATTCATGCACTACAAGTCGACATTCACAACCCACAATGACAGGATCAGAAAAAAAAACACATGCACAAAGTGCACATAAAGCACAAAACAATAACTTTTTGGCCTCAACTTTATTTATTTATTTTTTTATATTATTTTATTTAGATTTTTTCTGAGCATGCCATGAAGATTTACACTGAATTTATTCTGAGTTTAATTAGACTTACATTTTATTATTTTTCATAAGACAGTTTTACAGTTACATTCATACACTACAAGACAACATTTACAACCCACAATGATAGGATCATAGAAAACACACAAAAAAGAAATAAATAAATGAAGGGTATGAGTCACAAAGAGACATATGCTGACCTCTGGCCTCCTTGCAATAAGTGTCTTTTTCTATTTTTTCTATTTTATTTTCTATTTTATTTTTCATTAGACACTATTACAGTTACTGAACTGTGAACTCAGATCTGTCTGCGTTCTTTCTCCGTCAGGTTGCCGGTGTTGGAGTCAACGGCCTCGTCCAGTGACCTGTCGCGACCCCACCACATCGTGTCTGTGGTGCCCAATCGCTACCCGCGCTGGTTCACCCTCAGCCACATTGAATCTCAGCAGTGTGAGCTGGCATCCACCATGCTCACCGCCGCCAAAGGTGAACACACACACACACAGCCGAATCCATACACACCTCAACACAGTACACAGAAGGAAATATGGAGACAGTAGGATTTCTTTGACTTGTCCTGTAAGAGAGATGCCAGATGGTATGAACCAACACACACACACACACACACACCGCATTTCCAAATGGAGGCAGTGATCGTCTCTTTTTTTTATATTATTTTATTTAGATTTTTTTTAAGATAATATTACAGTTACATTCATACACTACAAGACAACACTCACAACCCACAATGACAAGAGAGACATATGTCAACATCTGACCTCCTAAGTCCCGCAAGCCCTGCTTGGGTATATAGAGCTGAACCAATGTGGTGTACTGGTACATTTTGCATGTAGTTTATAAATGGTTCCATATCTTGTAGAACATCCTACTTCTTTTTTTTTCATCCAGTAGGTTATTTTCTCCAGGTTCACACAACTGTTGACTTCTTCAACCACATCTTGATTGGAAGGGGGCGGGGTCTAATTCCCAGTATCTATCAATATATTTCTTAACAAATTGTCAACAGAATTTCTGGCAGTAATCGTCTCTTGTTGTATTCCGGAATATTCTCGCCTTGTCTCTGTCGTATTTACAAAACATCCCGGTCTCGTTTCAAACTCAGGTGACAGTCGGAGGCTGGAGACAGTTCTGGAATCCATCCAGAAAAACATTCACTCCTCATCGCACATCTTCAAATTGGCACAAGATGCATTCAAGATCGCCACTCTGATGGACAGTCTTCCCGATATCACACTTCTCAAAGTCTCCCTGGAGCTGGGACTGCAGGTATGCACACCGCAGTGCGTGTTTACACATCATATCTCAGCCCTTCATTTACTTATTTCATTGAACCAGGAAAGCCTTGTTGATTTTAACAAACCACTTTAAAAGAGCGTCACAGCCAATAAGGGCGTCAGCGCAGTTAATGAGGTTTAAGAAAAGGCCGCAACCATATATTCATAATTCATTAACCTCGTAGCATAACTGTCCAAGTCATACTTTTGGCCAAACTGTGATATCAGCGTAAGTTTACTCTTCAAATACAGCTGCTTCGTTTAGCATCATTGGCTATGAGTAGGTCAAAAACTTGACATAGACAATTATGACACTAAGGTTGTACAAATACAATACACATAAGGTGCTTTCCTACTGTAGGTACTTTTTGTAGTTCGTAGAACCTTTTTAGCTCCTACTCACAGGCAGGATCTTTTTTTTAGCTCTACATGGTGTGATGTACGATATGGTGAATATATCACGGCTGTGGACGTAGACATAAGTCCTGTTGCTTTGATACAACAGTATACATCAGTTTATACAACAGATCTAAAAACAACATTTATTAGTTAACAATAATAAACAGTTCATGTGTCCTTTGACCATTCCTGTTGGAGCGTCATCTGTAGCGTTTTAGCTCGCTTATCCAGATCTGTGTGAACTTGTGAGAAGGAAGTAGAGTGTGTCCACATATGTTCATTGCTGACTTTGTGCCAATGAATGGCAGTGTTATGCTCTATATCGGTGTTCCCTTACCAACATCCTGCGTGGGTGAATCACTGCAGTGGTCTTCAACCCTCGGGCCGTGGACCAGTACCAGTTCGTGGGTTAATTGTTACCGGGATGCACAGAAAGAATATACTAGTTAAATTATTTCTGTTTTATTTATTGTGGGATTCTGAAGGATGTTTTATTTTTTTAAAGTAGCAAATTCATGTGTGTATTTTGTCATGTCCAGATGGTCACATGTGTTTCCTACATCCACTACCTTCTTCAAACAGCTGCTCTAACACTAGCACATAATACATTAGCATTAACAAAATTAAACCCCTAAGCTGGAAAAATAAACAAAAATGACTTTGTTTGGTTTCTTTGCTTGTAGAGAGGCCGTTACTCATGTTATGTTGTTACTGTTGTTAATTACTGTTGTTATTGTTAACTATGTTGTTAATTTCCCCTTGTAGGGCTAATAAAGATATATTCAATTCAGTTCCATTCAATTCATATTCAATACTGCTAATAAAGTTTCATACACAGTGGATTCAACCTTATTATTATATTTAGTAAATACCAGTTTTAAGTTTATGTCAGGCCTGTCATTTTATTTTGTTGTGTTCAACTTAAAGGCCAGTCCGCGTAAATACTGAGGCACATGAAAGCAGTCCATGGTGTAAGAAAGGTTGGGCTCCACTGGATTTGAGGATACGATGGAAGGAGAGCAACAATAGGCTTTAAACAAATGTGTGGGTAAATAAGGCAGGCTGTCTGACTTCGGCTTGTGGTACTTTTGATGCCATATTCCATTTTTTAAAAAGGCTTCAGTGTATTTGGAGACATTTCAACTATATGAGATTGGAGTCTGTTTACAGGTAGTCCAGCTTTTACATTACAATACTCAGGTGCACTGTTGGAACTCATGCTTTAATTCGGTAACAAATACTATATTTAATGGTCTTCAGTGGGGATATTAGAGGCACTTCAGCTTCTTGGAGTTTGTTATAGGCTTTAGTGTTTTATTACAGTGTTGTCGCTTTGTATTCCTCAGGTGATGAGAATAACTCTGTCCACGTTAAACTGGAGGAGGAGGGAGATGGTCCGCTGGTTAGTCACATGTGCCACTGAAGTGGGTAAGTGACACCGCCTGGATGAGCTATGGGTCGGCTTTTTTTCCCCAAGACAATATTACAGTTCAAATTCACATTCAAACACTACCAGACGACATTCACAACCCACAATGACAGGATCAGAGACAACAGACAAATTACCCAATAAAGACTCAATAAATAAATCAATAATAAATAAAAACACAATGAATAAAACACAGAAATAATTGAACTGCACGACTCACATAGAAACATATGTTAACCTCTGACCTCCTAAGTCCTACAAGCCCCGCTCAGGTATATAGAGCTGAACCAATGTGGTGTACTGGTACATTTTCCATGTACTTTATAAATGGTTTCATATCTTGTAGTACATCCTGGTTCTTTTTTTCATCCAGTAGGTTATTTTCTCCAGGTTCACACAACTGTTGACTTC
>JAPTHA010000029.1:22297686-22311015 GCA_029814585.1 Gymnapogon annona
CATGTGTTTGGAGTATAGGGAGCTTTAGTACTGTGGGGGAGAAAATCGAGCTGTGGGGCAGACGGACAGACAGACAGATAGATTGTACACAGACAGACATACAGACAGATAGTACACAGACAGACATACAGACAGATAGTACACAGACAGACAGATAGATAGTACACAGACAGACAGACACAGTACACAGACCTCATTAAACCAGGTGTGAATATGTGAATATAAAGAGGAACACGTCTTAAAACATAGTCATTCCAACATTATGTGCAACAGTGTATATAAACGTCCCCGTGACTAGTGATGGTTCATATTTATTGGCATCATTAATAACTTTTTTCCACTTCTGACACAAAATCGTCTATAAGTTTTACTACTAGAGACTGGTTTGGATATTTCTTTCAGTTACTAATGACCACAGCCTACTTTATATCCAGACCATAACGATAAGACATACTTTTGCTGTTTTTGTTTTATCAGTAGTAGTATTATTATGTTTATTGTTTTATCTTTTGTTGTTTAAACTGTTTGTTTTTTAGGTCATGTCCAGGGTGTGTGGAGGTGTTTGCTTCTTACCCCGTTGGCAGCTGCCATCTGCACTATCACCTCGGTGGCTGCCCTGCTGAAGTACCGGCCGTCGCTGCCCACCACCATGGTGCAGCCCTGTCGGTCCCGCAGGTCGATGGACGACAGCACGCTCTGGATGTAGTTCTGCAGGTAGTTCTTCTTCCCTTCGAACACCGCCGTCTTCCTCCGCAGCCCGTTAGTACCGGGCCGCTGGTCGTCGAAGGGGGAGGTTTGGACCGTCACCACCGGGATGGGGCTCGTCTCCATCCTCCGCTCCGGATGCCAACGGGCGCACGGGCAACAAACGTCAACTAACTAAGACCGAGTATAACGGCACCGTTGGCTGTGGTGTCGGTCCGACGGAAGGGTGAAAGTAGAGTCAATGTGGTGAATAAACAGTCCGGAGTTTGCAAAGTAGAGAAGTTTTTTTTTTTTTTTCCTGGCGAGGAGGAGAACGGTCCCATGCAGAGATGGATTGGACTGTGCGTCAGGAAACACCCAGTTACGCGCCTCTCACGTCGCCGACATGTGTTTACATTGTCAGGACTTCGGCAAAACTCCCCTCTGCTCTTTGTCAACTCCCTCTTTTCCTAATAAGCTCCAACAACTGACTAAAAAAAAAGGGAGGGGTGGGGGCGAAGGGGGGATTCAAGGCCCACAATCAGCTGAGCCCGAGGCCAAAAATAGAGCCTTGACCGATGGCGCAGGGGGATTGTGTCGGTGTGCAACCGGATACCGTGTGTGTGTGTGCTGCCCATACTACTAAGAACACTGGGCATCTTCAGGGTGTTTAAAAAGCCAATCAGAAACAAATGAAACACGCTAAATAGCAAAGTGAGTTGAATTTTGCTTCATCTGTTCAGTGACTTCCGGTATGAAGTCTGCGTCTATACTGTAAGAGCAGGTCTGGAAGAGCTTTAAGGCAAGAGTGTCAAACTCATTTTAGTTCAGGGACCAAATTCAGCCCAATTTGGTGTGAAGTGGGCGGGGCCTGTACAGAGTGTAACAGAATGACATGTCAATAATGTCAACTCCAAACTTTCTTCATATGATCAAAATGTTTACCTCTACAAATTGTACTTTAAAATAATGTGAATAACATTAACAACCTCACAAATGTGAAGAAAAATAAGTGTAATTTAACAATAATATACAGTACAGGCCAAAAGTTTGGACACACCTTCTCATTCAATGCGTTTTCTTTATTTTCATGACTATTTACATTGTAGGTTCTCACTGAAGGCATAAAAACTATGAATGAACACATGTGGAGTTATGAAATGAACAAAAAAGGTGAAATAAGTGAGAACATGTTTTATATTCTAGTTTCTTCCAAATAGCTTCCAAATTTGTACACTGTACATTCTCTTGATGAGCTGCAAGAGGTAGTCACCTGAAATGGTTTTCACTAATTATCAGGGTTAATTAGTGTAATTTCTTGCTTTATCAATGGGTTGGGACCATCAGTTGTGTTGTGCAGAAGTCAGGTTAATACACAGTCCACAGCCCTATTGGACAACTGTTCAAATTGATATTATGGCAAGAACCAAGTTCTTTAAATTTGGACTGCCTCCAGTGAGAATCTACTATGTAAATAGTCATGAAAATAAAGAAAACGCATTGAATGAGAAGGTGTGTCCAAACTTTTGGCCTGTACTGTACCTCAGTTTATAATTTATACATGTACATTACAACTCGCAGATCACAGTGGATCTAAAAATAGACAAAACATTTAATAACAGGTAGAATATTATTAAAATTACACATATTCTCTTCAGACATTTCAGGTTGTTTACATGTATGTGTTGAGGTTATGTTTTTGTGAAATTATAATTTGTTTTAGTGTAAATACAGGAAAAACAATGCATCAAAACAATCTAGATGTAAACATTTTTGTTTCATTTTCATCATATCAGGACAGTGGAGTAAACATTTGTAATATGTCCTGTTATTATTGTACAAGCCCCGCCCACTTAAGATAAAACCTGGCTCAATTTGGCCACTGAACTAACATTAGTTTGACTGCCCAGGATTAGGGTCTACTGTACATTAACAGTCCAGGGCCCCGGGGCGACACCCTGGTCTGGTGTGTGTCACAGTGTGGTGAACAGTGCCACCTTGAGGCAGGAAGAGAGAACTGACCAGAGACCAGGACTCAGACACGAGTTCAGCATCTCATCAAAGAATAAGAAATATCATCATGACGTTTACTCCACCTGTTGTATTTTAGCTGATTATTTTTATTACCTTAGAGCACAGGTGCCACACATGCCGCACCGGGGCCAAATCCGGCCCACCAAAGGGTCCAGTCTGGCCCTTGGGATGAATCTGTTATGATAAAATGACACTGAACACATTAACAATAATATCAGTTCAGGTTCCACATTCAGACCAATTCAATGTTAAGTGAGTCAGACCAGTAAAGTGCAAACCATAATAACCTATAACTACTCACAACTCCAAGTATCATCATGTATTTACAGTAAAACAAAGTAGAATTTTGCAACATTTTTTGAATAACCTGAGCAAATATGAACCTGAAATGATTTAAGAGAAGTTCAGTACAATTATAACTATATTCTGCCTGCTATCACGTTTTGTGTATTTGTAGATCCACTGTGATCTGTAGGTTATATTGTACATGTGTCAATGATACGCTGAATATGTTAAAATTACACTCATCTTTTCAGTTTGCTCATGTGTATTCACTCATTAAAAAGGACAGTTTTTAGTTGCAAACATTTTCATCATGTGATTTGACATTTTTCACTTTAAAACATAGAGAAAATTTTGGAGTTGACAATACTTATATATTAAGTAAATAAATGTTTTTGTCATATTTTTAGAGGATAATGTTCCAGTCAGCAAATTACATTATTTCAACAGTTTAGGGAAACTAAATGACCTTATTTCTTTTCTACAGAAGGGATGATAAACATAAAAGTACTCCTAATTAATGTAATTCTACAGATGTTGTGTTAACCATTGAAAAAATAAATAACAAATACAAAGAAAACAAAAAACATTATAAATACAACAATTAAATACAATAAAACAAGCATGACTTAATTTTTCCAGACATTTATTTTCACATATTAGTAACATTTTACAAAAAAAAAAAAACCCACACACACACATTTAACAGACTTTCATTAACGGACAAATATATTATATATCATAAATCTTATGTACATTGCGCTCAGTTTTTTCATGTCCACGCACATAAATATCATAAAGCATTTCTTTAAGAAACACTCTCAACCAGGGGTGTCAAACATGCGGCCCGGGGGGCAAAACCGGCCGCTGAGATGAATTCATCAAATGTAAAAATGACACTGAAGAGATCTCAAGTACATCAGACAAGTAAAATATTAACACATTAACCTCCAAATAATTACACTTTCAAATGTTCCTCTTTATTTTAATGTGAAGTAGAATTACTTGAAAATATTTACAATATACACTTTCCGCCACGTCGAGATCAATAAAATCATACCTGTAAGTGTAGTTTTAACAATATCCTTCCTGTTATTAAATGTTGCCTGTATTTGTAGATCCACTGTGATGTGTAAGTTGTAATGTATGTGCAAATGACAAACTATGGTGTATGATAATAAACTAAGGTATAATATTCTTGAAACTGCACTCTGACTTTTGTGCGCTAAAACAAGCACATTTTTATTTGTGTTATTTTTATTGAGTTTTTAAAATAGGCAGGGTGTTTTGTTTTGTTTTTTGTTTGTTTTTTACTGGTCTGGCCCACTTGAGATCATATTGCGCTTTATGTGGCCCCTGAACTAAACTGAATTTGACACCCCAAGGCGTCTTCACACATACAAATAGGATCTGATCCGGTTATGTGTTTTAAGGGTTCTGTTCTGTCGTTTAACGGTCCGGTTCTGTGGTTTCAGCACCGGGGGAAGGGGAACCGGAGATGTTCGTTCGGTAAAGCCGTGGTGCTCAGTATCGGATGAGGAGGGCAAAACCGAGTCCGGGGAGTCTGCAAGAGCGTCGGCACCAGACAGGGAGCCGGGCCCGACATGAGGGGACCGTATCCGAGGGTGCCATGTGGGCTCTGATGGTGGTCTGGGTTCTGGTTCTGGCCGGTGGGGGTCGGTTTGCTCATGATGCTTTCGATGCTGAAGGAGCACTTGGTGGTGGGTCCGGACTTGGGCTCTGCGGGTTGAGTGGCACAAAGCTGTGACCCGTGGAAGTCTTTGGGCCTGTGTCCAGTCCCGCGGTTACTCAGGGTCTGCGGTAAAAGGTGATAGGATGAAGGGGGCATCATGACCCCTTCCTGCAGAGGCACGTAGCGATAGGGAGGCGCTGGCGGGGGGCTTACCTGGCCCTGGACGCAGTACGGTTGCCCATATGGACGATAGCAGTTCAAGTTGGAGTAGAACACGAGTCCGTCTTTGCCAAACTCGGGTTGATGTCTCTTAAAGCGCTTCCGGCGCCGAAGGAAGCTGCCATTGTCGAACATGTCCTCTGAGGCCGGGTCCAGGGACCAGTAGTTCCCTTTACCCGGGTTCCCGGGCTCCCTCGGAATCTTGATGAAGCAATCGTTGAGGGAGAGGTTGTGCCGGATGGAGTTCTGCCACGCGGGGAACTTGTCTCTGTAGTAGGGGAACTTGTTGCTGATGAAGTCGCAGATGCCGCTGAGCGTCAACTTCTTCATGGGACTCTGGAGAATCGCCATGGTGATGAGGGCGATGTAGGAGTACGGAGGCTTGACCGAGCTGCTCTGGACTTTCCTGGACTTTGAAAGTGCGTCTGTGCAAAAACTACTCTCGCCCTCCCCCGAAGAGTCCGGTTCCGAAGAGTCAAATTCAGGACCAGAGTCCGCCGAGGAGCCCGGGTCCGTGGAGCATCCGTTCGGATACAAAGCACGGCGGGTTATTGGCTCATCCTCTCCCACTATGTCAATTTCATCCTCCTCTGGAGACGACGCGGCGCGTTGTGACGCTTCGAACGCACTTGAGAGAGTCATGGTGAACGCACCCAGTCTCTAAAGACGATTCAAACCCGGTTGTTCCAACGTAGCATTAACGGATCGCCGTGCGTAAAAACCAAAAAGGCCGCCGCTCGTGCGTAAAAGCGCATCTAAAGCGTGGACATCTTGGTGGCCGACTGTGTGTCCCAGCAGTGAAAGCTGCTGATTTATATGCTGGGTAACCGTTGCCCCACAGGCCAGTCCCATTAACCCTCTGAACCTATCAGAGAAGCCCCTCTCAGCGGGGGGCCACAGGAGGCAAACACATAGGTAGGTGGGTGGCTGGTGTGTGCGTGTGTGTGTGAGGGGGGGGTCACGTGTGTTTATGCAAAGCATACATTTACAGATTTATAATTTTCCGATATTTATATAAAACTTCTTACTAAGTTTGAGTTTGTTCGAAAAAAAAGTTCACCACAGAACAGAGTTAAAACCCCAGAGGCTGCAGCTGTAGTCTGTATATGAGCAGTGGGGGTTAACTCATATAAATAACAACAGTTTTGTTATTTGTAATTCAAATTAATCTTCGCAGGAAACGCTGTTAACACACGAAGACATTTATCAGTATTTGAAAGACTTTACGTGTTCTTTAACGAATACATTTAACATTAACGTTTTTATTTACTATTTTATTTTGATTTTTCATTAGACAATATTACACTTACATTCATACACTACGGGACAACATTGACAACCCACAATGACAGGATCAGAGACAACAGACCAAAAAACCCCACAAAGAGCACAAAAACCACTAAACGGGTACAATGACAATGACAAACAAAAAAAAACATAAATAAATGAACTCCATCAGTCACTTTTCTGTTTTGACGTAATCACATTGAATTAACTCTGAACCTTTGTGAAGATTTGCACGATCAGTGAAATAAATAAATAAATAAATGAAATGCCAAATAAAATATGCGAATTGCATTCGCATCATCATCACCTGATTTTCACTGAGAAAATGCAAAATACTGAGGATTATATTTTAGTAAATGGTGATAAATCAATTGGAATGATAAACACACACACTAAGAGCACCCTCAATAGTTTCTTTTAAGTATACAGGCAATAAAACAACAAATCAAATAAATCAATAAATAACAAAAACAAACACGAAGAGCACAAAACAGGTACAATAACTAAAAAAAACATTAAAAAACATAAATAAATGAACCGCAGGAGTGTGTGTGTTGATCCTCGGACTCTCCTTTTGGAAGCTTTACGCGTTTTTTCAACGAATAAATGTAAGCTTGCTGGTTTATTATCAGTTAAATTGCTGCGACGTCTATTATTGCCGATGACGTCACACGGTGCTCGGCACAGCTGGGGGCGTGATGCGTTCAGGAACATCAACTCTGACCACGCCTAACCCGTGATAAGAACCTTAAGTGCTTCTCGCGGAGGACCCCCGGGGGTTGGTTTGGTTTGCCTCCTCGGGATGCCCGCAGGTGGTGTGACCATGAAAATGGCCGTGGAGGGACACCCCGCAGCCGGCGGTGAAAAGGCCCAATGGTTCACCTTAACGAGCCCATCAGCATCAGAATCGAGTAGGAAACGGCGGAGCGGCACCGGGCGCTCTGGGCTACGCGGATTTACGAGCCACATGGGTGATCCTCAAAGCACAGCGACCACCGGCGGATGTGTGCTCAGACCACGCTGCTCCCGCATTAACATTGCAAATGACTCGAGTTTGGGAAAACTCCTCCCATTTCCACACCTGACGAGGCCTGCTGTGGAAGTGCGCGCGCATTGTGCACGTACGTCATTACCCACTGTGTGACTGCAATAAAGTATAAAATTAAAAAAAACATCACTGTGAGCACAAATTTTTGGTCATTGCACCTGTTTTGTATTTTTTGTGCTTTTATTGTGTGTTTGTACGGAAGCGCAGAGCTGCCACGGAGGTAAAAAAAAAAAAAAAAAGTAATAATAATAATAACTCGTTCCAACGAGTACAGCAACTCATCCAAATGAGTTTACAGGAGACTTCCCATGATGCATCAGTGCTGGTTAGTTGGGCCATGACTTTGATTTACATCCCGTTCTGAGCATCCACAGACCAGAGGCTGAAGCAGGTGGAATGATGGATGGAAGCCCCTACAGACGCAATATAGACACACATAACATCAGTAAACTGCGAAAAGAAGAGCAAAACTGCTCTTCTCGTCAAGGACGAGTTGTTCTTGTTCGCACAAGTTTCTCTTGCTCTTCATTTCTCCATTTGGATCTTATTTTCGCAGTTTGCTGATGTTATGTATGTCTATATTGTGTCTATATCTTCAAACAGGACAATGACCCTAAGCACACAGCCAAGATAATAAAGGAAGTGGCTAAGGGACAACTGTGAATGTTCTTGAGTGGCCCAGCCAGAGCCCAGACCTGAACCCCATTGATGATGTTTGGAGAGATATGACAATGGTCGTGCACCAACGCTCCCCATCCAACCTGATGGAGCTGGAGAGGTTCTGTAAAGAGGACTACCCAAAAACAGGTGTGCCAAGCTTGTAGCATCATAGTCATAAAGACTTGAGGTTGTAATTGGTGCCAAAGGTGCATGAACAAAGTATTGAGCAATGGCTGTGAATAATTACGTATATGCTATTTTTAATAAATATGCAACAATTTACAAAAAATGTTTTTCAAATTGTCATTACAGGGTGTTGTGTGTAGAATTTTGGGTGAAAATGAATTTAATCTATTTTGTAACAAGTCTGTGATATAAAAAAATGTGGAAAAAAGGAAGTGTGATGTGTGTAATGATGCTCAGATGACTGCACCAATAAAGGATTGAGTTAAAAAAAAAACATCAGTGACTTAATTGCCCCAAAGACTTAATGATACATGAAAGTGTTCTGTACTAATGACCGACTATAATAATGTTTGTTTTCAGGAATGGCACCGTGTTACATTTGTAATTCTGCTCCTGTGGTCATAATCTACGAAAAACACCAACATTTATTCAGGTTTCTTTTTCTGCCATTGTACCTGTTTTGTGTTTGTGTGTGTGTGTATGTATTTTCTGTTGTCTTTGATTGTGCCATTATGGGATGGGAATGTCATGACTGTAAGATTGTCCTATGAACAACCAAAATAAAATAATCTACTAAAAAAAACCTCACTGTGAACAGCCTGTTTTTTTTTGTTCATCTCCTCATGCTGTTCATTGTACCCATTTTGTGTTTTCTGTGTGTGTTTTTTTGGTCTGTTGTCTCTGACACTGTCGTTGTGGGTTGTGAATATCATCTTGTAGTGTATGGAAATAAAATAATAATAATAAAAATATACACACACACACACATATATATATATGGACATACATACATATATTATATATAATATATATTTAAAAGAAAGGATGTTCCACCAGCACTTAAACATAATGTTGTTCATCTTTTGTCATCCTACAGTGATGGGCACTTACGCAAGCTTTACTTGTTTATAAAGCTTTACTTGTTTTTACTAAAGAAACTTTACAAAGACATTTGTTTTTTGTTCATTTTTCCAGCTTGGGGGTTTCAATTTAGCTAATGCTAATGCATCATGTGTTAGTATTAGAACAGCCATTTGAAGAAGGTAGTGGATGTAGGAAACACATGTGACCACCTGGACATGACAAAATACACACATAGTCAGAATCCCATAATATATAAAACAGAAATAATTTAAGTTATGTATTCATTCTGTGGGGACTGGTATCAGTCCGGTGTCCAGGGGTTGGGGACCACTGTTCTAATACAGAGGTAGTGTTTATCTGTTGTTAAAGTTACTATCAATTAGAACAGGTCACGTGCAGGTCATCTGTCAAATGTGTCTTTATTTTAAATAATGAAACAAATGAGTGCAGCCAGAAACACAGCAAGGTTCTTTCTGTTCAGTTAAGGGGCAAAAGCTCTAAAACTTTAAAAAGGCCAGACTAAAAGGAATCCATCATTATTAAAAGCCCAGTGTACCATGATATTTATCAGTCCTTCATTACTGGTCAGATTCAGTTTTAGCAGAAACACATCACACAGGAAATTAAACACCTTTCCTCTGATCATGGACACTGTAGACACAGGGGTGTCAAACGCAGTCCGGGGGCCAAAACGTGCCCACATAAGGGCATTTGTCAAAAATTCAAAAATTACACTGAAAAGATCTCAAGGGGATCAGACAAGACAAATAATAGTCTAATAACCTATAAAAAATGATAATTGCAAAGTTTCCTCTTTGTTTTAGTATAAGAAAAGGCAAATTACATGAAAATATTTGAAATGTACTAATTTCTCCAGGAGATAAATAAAGCCATGCATCTACAAATGTGATTTAAACAATATTCTGCCTGTTACTAAATGTTTTGTAGATTCACTGTGATCTGTAAGACGTAATGCACATGTAGCAATTATAATAACACTGGAGCATAATATTGTTAAAACTCCACTTCTACTTTTGTGCACCAAAACAAAAGACAAAAATCTGTATTTGTAAAATTTATTTAAAGGTCATTATGCCATTTGTTCGTTTGTTTTGTTTTCTAACTGGTCTGGCCATCAGATCATATTGGGCTGTACGTGGTCCCTGAACTAAACAGAGTTTGACACCCCTGCCATAGATTTATGAAACGGTTCATCCTATTGTATTGATCACTAAATAAAACTATGATCTGTCGTTATGTGAAGTAAACAGTAGGAATGAGTAGAAACTCAACTTCTCCTTTAGATTGAGTCCCAGATGCTGCTGGAGCCCTTGGTCTACTTCGCGTCTGCTCCTTGAACTACTCTGGAGATGAACTGTTCTCGTAGGACGTCCTTGTCCAGACTCCTGCCTGCAAAGACAAAACCAGCCTATATATGTAATACATACACTACAGACGTACCGTTCAAACACACACTAGAATACAGTTACATCACTCCCTGCGTGCCTGACATGGCTGTGTGTGGTGGTATGAGGGGTTAACTTCATTCTTCTTCTAAAATAGATGGAAACTTTAATATGTATGTGATATGTATGCAACACTTGTATGATTAACAGCTGCAAAACATCAAGTATATGATTTGATCCAGGTCTGTTTTTTTGTATTAAATAAAAACCAACGTTACAGTATATAATATCATGCAAAACATATGTTCTACATTATATTATATACATCATATACTATGCATCATATTATGCATATACAGGTTAGAGATAAGAGGTCTGATTAAAGAATAAGAACTTTGAAAAAAGTTACAATTCTGTCTCACTGCATGAAGAAATGTTATCACAAATTACTTAAAAAACAATATGACCATCATCCATCTATCTTCCTATAATATACACACATGGACGTAATATATACACATGGACAGACACTGTAATGCATTAAAACTGCATTAATTGCATCAGTTGAGGAAACTATGAGTCCTTTCGGCTTTTCCTTTCTGGGGTCGCCACAGCGAATCCAATGCGCATAATTGATTTTGACAGGAGTTTTTACGTCAGATGCACTTTCTGACACAACCCTTGTATTTATCCGGGCTTGGGACCGGCACAAAGGGACATCGAGCCTGGATCCCCTATGCAACAGCCCGGTGCCTTACCAACTGAGCTATCCAGCCATAGTTGAGGAAACTTTAACGCCATCAACTTCAATACAGATAAAATATTTCTGATTTATAACACTTATACAATATAAAGAATGTGAGACCCGTATAATGGTGAGACATGAATGTGTGTGTCCTTTTTTATATTATTTTATTTAGACTTTTCATTAGGTAATAACAGAAAAGAGAGAAAAAAACAGTTACATTCATACACTACAAGGCAACATTCATAATCCACAATGCCATGATCAGAGACAACAAACAGCACACACACACACACACACACACACACACACACACACACACACACACACACACACACACACACAAACAGCACAGAAACCATAACAGCTACAATGATTAAAAAAACCGACAACAAATAATAAGCGAACCACATAAGTCACAGAGTGTCTGCATGTGTCTATCAAGGCACAAAGCACAAGAAACACAAAACAGGTACAATGAAATAAATAAATAAGTGAACTGCATGAGTCCCAGCATGTGTGTTAGTGTGTGTGTGTACCAATAAAGACCAGTCTGTTGATCCTGGGACCCTCCTCCCACAGCTGTGGCGTCTCATTCAGCTCGTACAGCTCGTGGACCCCCTGCAGCATCACTTGATGGGCTTTACCTGCAAATGACACTATACCCTAAAAACACACCAGTCCCCACCAGTAAGACATTAACCAACGCAAAGCCAACCCATTCTAAAGCAACAGATCCCTGCTGACTCCACTCTACCTTCAACCGTATGACACTCATGGGTCGACCGTCTTTGTTTTGAAACATCTTCTCCCATAAAAGATCCTGGAATGGAGACGACTGAATGTTTAGTTTGGAAGGATTTGTATCATATCACAGGAACACACATGTACAGTGATGGAGACTCTATATGTATGTGTGTGTGTGTGTGTATATACACACACACACACACGCACAGTAATGGAAATATACGTACTTGAATGAAGACATTTAAAGCATCTTCAGAGAGATCTCCAGCAACTTCAAACGTCACCGTTAAAATACTCTGCAGACGACATGGCACACGAACACATTAGACATTTAGTGGATGAATTAAAAAAAAGCAGAATGTTCTAAAAGATATGGAACCATTTACAAAACTACATGGAAAATGTACCAGTACACCACATTGGTTCAGCTCTATATACCCGAGCAGGGCTTGTAGGTCAGAGGTCAACATATATCTGACTTAATGTCCTTCACTTTCTTTTTTTATTTCTGTTCTTTTTTTCCATCGTACAAGTTTGGTGTTGGTGAAAATGCCACACATCCACTAAATGTGTAATGTGTTCTATTTTATTTAGATTTTTCATAAGACAATATTACATTACATTAAATTATCCAGTAGGTTGTGTCAGGAAGGGCATCCAGTGTAAAAAAAAAACTCCTCCCAAATCAAATAAACGAATTGGATTCGCTGTGGCGACCCCGGAAGGCAAAAAGGCAGAAAGAAGTTCCCTGAAAGGCGCCCAACAATTTAAATTTATTATTATTATTATAATCATCATCATCACATTACATTATTATAACATATTATAATTATTATTACATTCATACACTACAAGACGACATTCACAACTCACAATGACAGGCTCAGAGACAACAGACAAAAAAAAAAAAGACACAAGTAAATTAACCATGAGTCCCATAGAGACATATGTTAACCTCTGACCTCCTAAGTCCGACAAGCCCTGCTCGGGTATATAGAGCTGAACCAATGTGGTGTACTGGTACATTTTCCATGTGTACTTTATAAATGGTTCCATATTTTGTAGAACATTATACTTCTTTTTTTCGTCCAGTAGGTTATTATTTGGGTCTTTAAGGGTTAGCCTTTATCACTCCTGGTTCATAATGTCTTCATTATGACGTCATTGCAACGAGTTTGTCAGACCTCACTGATGGCATTTGTTTAAAACACTTAAGGTATATTTTCATTTCACTGACATCAGAAAAAGTCATTATAAATGTTACAGAAGACAGAAGTGTTTTTACACCTCGGCTGATTACTTTGTCAACGACCGTGTCAAAAATCACAACTCCATTTGGCACCTGAAGCGCAGCGACGGCACCTCGCTTTATCATCCTATGTCCTAATGTTTTCTCGCGTGCACACACACACACACACACACACACACACACACACACACACACACACACACACCAACACAAACACCAACACAC
>JAPTHA010000029.1:22359165-22396527 GCA_029814585.1 Gymnapogon annona
GTGTATATATGTATATATATATATGTGTATGTATATATGTATGTATATATATATGTATATGTATTTATATATATGTATATGTATGTATGTATATATGTGTGTGTGTGTGATCATAGCATATCTAACATTGATATTAGAATAGTGGTAACCTGCTGATCCACTCAGGAGTTGTTCTATCAATACATTGGCTTTTTTTCCAACACACCCACAGTTTGAGTACCCATGTGTAGTGTATAATATATGCATACACCATAAATATCTACACAGATTTTTCTAGTCATAGTATACACACATACATACGTATGTTATAGAATCATGGTATTTTTCATTGTGGCAAGTGGAGATATTTTATTGTAAAAGACCCGTACTTTCAGTAAAAGCCAAGATACATTTTTATACAAAATAGTTTGGTCAAATATCAAATATAACAGGTGCATTCAGAGTGAGTTTAGAGGGCCAGGTTGAAACCTTTGTGGGGTTGCATGTTTGACACCCCTGACTTAGACTGTATAGTACGTCTATCCTCTTTTTACTGTCCTTAACTGACTCAGTGCAGCCTGTTATCGCTTCAGTCACTACACATTCTGCAACATCACATATCACATCACGGCATAAAAAACACCTTTTTGAAAAATAGCTGTTTTTTGTTTGTTGTTTGTACTGCAACAATACATGAGAATGGACTGTAGTCATGGTTTAACCAGCTTTTGTTAAACTCAGCCTGACATTCTTTTTTGATTTAACAGTCTTTGAAAAACCTGGTTTTGCGAGTTTTAGCTGTAGATTGAATGGCGTGGTGACGTGTTGTGTTCTTGGCTGTGAGGCTGAAGCCAGGCACAGAGCTAAGAGTGATTCCTGCTTTAAAGCGACTAGTCATACTGATGCCTATAATCCTCTGCAGGGATTTGTTCCCACTACGCTCTTGTCTCTCTGTGAACTTACCTTCGACATTTCTATATATTCCTCTCTCAGACCTTATGATTTTTTTTATATTTTTGTCTTATTTTTAAACTACAAAAATAAGTGAACTGTATGAGCCACATAGAAACATCTCTATTTATTAAAATACAGTAAAAAAAAAACTGCATCATCATTCGAAAGTGGTTTTTATTTAATTATTTTATTTTTTAATTTTCTATCACAATATTAGTTACTTTCATACACTACAAGTTGTCATTCACAACCCACAATGACATAAGAACATAAGAAAATAAAATTAAAGCATAAATTACTGAACCACATGAGTCAGAGACATGGCAGGGTCAGAGACAGCAGACAAAAAAATCCCACAATGAGCACAAAAAACACAAAACGGGTGAAATGCCAAAAAAAAACAACAAATAAAAAAACGCATAAATAAAAGAAGGGCATGAGTCCCGTAGAGACATGTTATTCACATCCCCCCACCATGATATTCTATTATTTTATTTAGATTGTTCATTAGACAGTGTTACAATTATTCATATACTACAAAACGACATTCACAACATACAGCAACAGGATCAGAGACAACAGACAAAAAACTCCACAATACACGAAGAACAAGAAAACATAAAACTGGTACAATGAAAAAAAACATAGATAAGGGAACCGCATGAGTCCCATAGAGACACATCCTGACCTTTGACCTCCTAAGTTCTACAAGCCCTGCTCGGGTATATAGAGCTAAACCAGTGTGGTGTACTGGTACATTTTCCATGTACTTTATAAATAGTTCCATATCTTTGTAGTACATCCTACTTATTTTTTGTATCCTGTAGGTTATTTTTGTCTTTCCCTCACATTTCTCTCCTCTTCCGCTGCCCTACATCTCGCTCATTTCAAGTCTTGTAAGCTCTTTGGCGTAAAGTCTCCTGACATATCTGTGTGCATGACTGACTGAGCTGCTGTCCTTTGATACTTTCCTTCAGCGTGTCAGTCAGCTGATGGGGTTGAGGAGGAGTATCCATCCCATCCCAGTTTGTTGCCTGCTCTGCGGTTAATCTCTAACCTGCTTGGGAAATGGGTCAGCGCCTCGGCCGCTGACTGGCACTGAATGAGGCCTGCTTACCTTGCAGCTTACACGGGCAGATCTTTAATATGGCCGGATTTGGGATGCAAGAGAGAAGGGTTTTAATACTATAATCTCCGTGATGGTGGTTTCCCAGTGTTTAGTGTCTAGAACTGGAGGCATAGATGTTTGTTGTTGCAGCAGTTGTAATATGAATCGTTTGTTGATTTCTCCCTTATGGCTGGAACTATAAATACTATTGTTTGTCTATAAGTATGTTATCCCGCCCCAAGAAGAACAAAACATTTGGCCCCCCAGCCACCACAGCTATATGTCAATAAAACTGTAATAATGACCTTATGAGTAGGTCCTGTGCTATGGTGTGGTTTAGGTTTAGTTGGGTTAAGGTTATACTACTATAAATAACATAATTTGTGTTTAAGTATGTAATAAGAATGTTATATGTAGGTCCTCTGCTATGGTATGGGTTTGTTTTGGTCTTCTATGTTGCTAATATCCTCTGATAATTGTTGTCAATATTCGTCACATTTTCACTCCCAAAAAAATAAAAAAAACTCAAGTGTCTTATTGTGATTGGGATGTAATGTTTTTAAGTGACGCCTTCATTTATTTGTCTTCATGCTGTCCATTGCTGTCCAACATTTTTAGACCCATGGGTCTAAAAATGGTGGGAGACCGGTCTTTCCTGGTCTCCCACCATAGTCACAGTGAAGTCAAGCACTACATAGGCCTGTTGCGATAATCAATAAAGTGATTAATCGCATGATAATAAAAAATGAGCTCGATAACTTTCCCAGGTGCAGTAATATTTATTTAGCAAAGACACCGGAAAATGACTTAAAATCGGGGCATCTGTGTTCTCAGCGGAATGAGGAGTGAACCCTCCTGTCAGTCACTCCCTCTGTGTGTGGTGGGCGGGGCAACTGGCGCACCGTGAGTGTAGCGTGAGGAGCAGAGGGAGAGATTTGGAGAAATTAAAATAGGTTTTTAAGCCGAAAGCAACAGCTGATGAGTAGAAACACTTTGGATTCAAGACAAATGCACAAAAGCACAGACACAATGAGCCGCTATCAACGTGTGTTTAAAAATGGTTCATGCTAAACGCGGAGTTCAGGGTAAACCCAACACTACAAACAGGCAACTTCACCTCAAACACACACACAGTGGAATTTACTACACACACACAAACACACACACCTTTAACACCTTCCAAAAGATGGTGTTTCCACAAAGTTTGGTTGTTTTGATTATTTATTTTTGATATTTACAATGTATTTTTTTCCATAATATAATTCCAATTTAAGATTCTTAATAAATACAAGTTTATTTATCTTTAAAGGAGTGTGCTTGCACTATTATACCATTATTATTATATTTGTTGAAGAAAGGGTATCAAAACGGCAATATTATCGTTTATCACAATAATTCCTGGGACAACTTATCGCCCAGCAAAATTCGTTATTGCAACAGGCCTAGCACATACTCTTGGTCATGTTTCCTGGTCTTAGCTTTAGGGAGACTTTGGTTTGTCTGATTATCTCCGTCTCTTTGTCTTTGTTTTCATCTCTGTTAAATATTCATGATGGGTGTATAAAACACCTACATCATAGAGCTAATACTCCCTGTACACACTCTGACAATGAGAGCACCACTGACACCTACTGTAGTGGATGTGACATCACACTATATTTACAGTACAGCAAAAAAAAGACATGTTCCTCTAACATGTGTCTCTGTGCACGGTTCACTCATTTATGTTTTTGTCTTATTAGAGAAGTACTGCATTTGACTAATTAGTGTTATATGTTGTTGGTTTAATGTAGAAATTAAGGGGTTTGGATCAAATCAGCTTGGGTGCTTTGCAAGATTGTGCATTTCTGTGTTGATAAGTACCTGCACGTGCGCGCGGATGTAGTTTCTGTTCCTGTCTGTTGAAACACCAGTTGATAGAGGGACGCTTTGCCGATGTCACTTCCCTTTCTGTGGTTTCTTCCCTTCAGCTCTGAACTGCAAAACACTTTGAATGCTCGAAAGTTGCACGAAAGCCTTCTGCCGGTTCCAACTATCGGGCTGAATCAGGCCACTTCAACATTGTCATTCGTTGGCTTTGTATATTTCTTCCAGTTTTGCTAATGGAGAATATTTTATTATTAGATTTTCAGATTCTTTGGGAGGTTTGAATTGAAGAGGATCTATACTCTGGTTGTGTGTTGGTTGTCAGTAGGTGAACAGGTTCCTTTATCCGGAGAGCGCCATTTTGTGCACTTCCGTTTTATGGTGCAGTTTGCAGTTTCCCGTTGGGTAAGTGGAGTGTTTTTAATATGAGCTGTTGTGATACATTATGGTTATAAATGTCTCTTGTCTATTCTTATTGTAAGCAGTATCTGCTTCAGTGATTGTAACTGATGGTTTATGTGAATATGCGTTCCACACAACAGGCTTCAGGGACAGTTCTTATTGAACCACATTTCTCGAGGTCAAGATGGGTCTCTATGTGACTCATGCGGTTTAATTATTATGATTTTTTATTTTTGTCATTGTACCTGTTTTGTGTGTGTGTTTTTTTTTTTCTTTGTCTGATCCTGTCATTGTGGGTTGTGAATGATATCTTGTAGTGTAGGAATGTAACTGCAATACTGTCTTATGAAAAATCGAAATATAATGATATAACTAAAAATAAATGAATAAAGTTAATGCAATTGGATGGATGTAACTGTAGTATTGTGTAATTAAAAATTTCCCCAAAACGGCAATAATAAAACAAAGAACCATATTGCTTGGAAATGTAAACATTGCTCAGGCTAATTTGTTGTAGCATGTGCTTATACTCAGCATTGTTGATGTCAAAACTTTAGTGAGTCCTGCATTAAAAATGACATCTACTTCTCCAAAGACATCACCTGCATGTTCCAAATTCTGGCTACTGTTCTGTGCTGATTTCACATGGGTTTGGATTGGCACCGTTGTTTGCTTTCTCCTTTCATGACTCCACACAGCAGTAGGCGCTGATCAGAGGCATGCATACATTTGCATTCATTTGTTTTTCGTTCATCTCCATACTCAACAAGAAAAAAGGGGCCATGCAACAGTGATTATTTGAACTTTGAACAACACAGACGCACATATGGAGAACACTCTTGCAGCTGCAGAGACGCCTTGGTGGGCCACGCCCCCTTTTTCACAAAAATGGAGCTCAGCGTTCTTAAGGAGGACTTTTTTTTTTTTTAATAGTATTTGATTTATATTTTTCATTAGACAATATTACAGTCACATTCATACACTACAGGATGACATTCCCAACAAACAATGACAGGAGCAGAGACAACAGACAAAAAATATATACACACACAAAGGACACAAAAACAGAGGGGGGTTGATAATGTGACCATGCATGTTGAATCCACAAGGCTTTTCTATAGCATTGGTGGAAAGACAATTACTGTTTGTTTTAATGTGAATTAGGTCATTGTCTTTTAATGTTAACAAAGTTAGGGTTTATGTTTAGTTTTACAGAATGTTAGTTTGTTCCTCAAATACAGTTTTCCAAACCATTAATTTTTTTTTTCATTTTACAGGATCAGATACATCAGACAAAAAACAAATACACATTCTCAGACACACACACACAAGGACCACAAAAAACACAAAATGGGTACAAGGCCAAAAAAACAACAACACATAAATAAGGGAAGGGCATGAGTCCCATAGAGACATATGCTGACCTCTGAACTCCTAAGTCCTATAAGCCCTGCTCAGGTACATGGAGCTGAACCAATGTGGTGTACTGGTACATTTTCTATGTGTTTTATAAATGGTTCCATATCTTGTAGAACAACCTACTTCTTTTTTTCATCCAGTAGGTTATTTTCTCCAGGTTCACACAACTTTTGACTCTTCAACCGCTTGATTAGAAGGGGGACAAGTGGAAATGTTGGATGAAAGTCAGGAGGACTTGTAAAGAAATAACTGTGCAGTCAGCTATCGCCTTGTTCATTGAAGTGCTCTCCATTAATACTAACTCATGTGATGTGGAGTCTGCATATGTGTTGGCAGAGAATGGTGTCCCTCGGGGTGGATTGATGTGCAAAAACATGTCTGAAGGCCAATGGAATTTTATAAGTTAGGAGCAGGAGTGAGTCATGGTGTTGCAGCATTCACCTCTATCGCTTGTCTGAATTGTCTCTGCGAATCGTGTGCGAGTCTGCGAGTTACTTGGCTTCAGATGTTTGTTTTTTCTTTTTTTCCTTTCTGTCTCCAGTGCAAACACCTTATGATCTCACACTCTACACATTTGTCATGCAAATTCCTTCTGCGTGGGATGGTGTGCAGCATTAAACACTTAAATCTTTTGGTGTGCCGGTTTTATTGTGTTTACGTTGCTTATTATTACAGAGTTAAGAAGACACCTCGCATTGTTCATGTTTGAGTCTGATTCTGTGGTGAACTTTTCTGTACGTGCTCATGTGTATCAGAGTGGATGGTGTCAGTCATATTCGTCCTCTAGCATTTTTATGTTTTGGCAAAGAAACATCCACTGTTAAGCCTGTTCTAAATTTTTTGGGGGGGCATGAAACTATGGAATATCCATGGGGTCACATTTCCACTGGACCCTGAAGTCTCTCTACTAGTGAATCTAACTAAACTCAAACTGTCGAAGTATGTGAAGAAACTGACAGAAATTCAGTCACTAAGAAATGCATTGATAGAAAATGGAAATTAGACCCCGCCCCCCTTCCAATCAAGATCTGGTTGAAGAAGTCAACAGTTGTGTGAACCTGGAGAAAAGAACCTACTGGATGATAAAAGAAGTAGGATGTACTACAAGATATGGAACCATTTATAAAGTACATGGAAAATGTACCAGTGCACCACATTGGTTCAGCTCTTTATACCGGAGCAGGACTTGTAGGACTTCAGAGGTCAGCATATGACTATGTGACTCATGCAGTTAACCAATATATGTGTTTTTTTTTGGGGGGTGGGGTTGTCATACTACCAGTTTTGTGCTTTGTGTGTTTTTGTTTTTTGTGTCTGTTATCTCTGATCCTGTCACTGTGGATTGTGATTGTTGTCTTGTAGTGTATGAATGTAACTACGATATTGTCTAATGAAAATTCTAAAGACATAAAATTTGTAAAAAAAAAAAAAAAACAAAAAAACAAGACACCGTAACCTGGCTGAGTCAGATTTAGGAGTTGCTTTCTGTCTCTGTGTGGCTCATGAGGTAATTTGATTAATGTGTCAGGCTAAAGTGAATCAGCGCAGGAGAATGGGTCTCAAACACCTATTTGCTCTGTTTCTGTCCTTGCTTTTGCTTGTTATCTTGGATTTCACACCAGTCCATTTGTTTCGTCCTATTTTCTTTCTTTGAAATCACTCGCATATTCAGAATCTCCCCGAATTTATGGAACCAGGTCTATATACCTGAGCAGGGCTTGTAGGACTTAAGAGGTCAGAGGTCCACGTATATCTCTATGTGACTTATGCGGTTCGCTTGTTAATATTTTTGTTTGTTTCTTGTTTAGTTTTTTGTGTTTTTTTTCTGTCGTTTTTATTTATTTTGTCAACATGTCTGTGTCTCATGTGGTTAACTTTGTGCATTTTTTTTTTGTGTGTTGTCTCCGATCCTGCCATTGTGGGTTGTGAATGTCGTCTTATAGTGTAGGAATGTAACTAATGTTGTCTTATGAAAAATAAAATAATATTTGAAAAAAAGATCAGCTGGTACATCTGCCCACTTCACTACCACCTTTCACAGAAACACCTGCTCCATGCAGGTTCCTCTTTTGCAGCTACAGCCAGCCGAGCACCACAAAGACACCAATCTTATCTCATCAGTTGTTGTTGGGTTTTTTTTTTTTTTCCTGGAAGAACTTTCTAATGAAAAGCGCGTCTGTTAATGCTTGTGCAGTGACGTTACCATAAATATGTGCTGATTCAAGAGCACAACCCATTTGTACTGTACATAAATGTGAAGCTTTGATGTGCTGCAGCTCTGGAGTGTAGGCTGATAGTTTGTGTCTAAAAATAGGTTGAGGGGGAAAAAAAGCTCTTCCCATTGCCGTCTAATACAGGCCACTTTTTTCCAGTTTCTATTTCTGAACATGCACAGATCTTTTTTTTTCCCCCCTCGGCAGGTATGAGGTTCTGAGAACTAGTCATGATTCAACACGTTTGGTTCCACCTCTTTTCTTATGTTTTCTGTTCTTGGTGCTCTTGTTCTGCAGTGTGTGGATATGATACTGTAAGCCTCAAGTTCACACATATTAACCATTATAAGAGGGTCCTATGTTTTCATGTTGTCAGTTCCATATTTCACCCAAACATTATTCTCAGGCTGTAACCTTGGCATTCTCCATCTGTTTGTTTTCTGAGTAGAGATCCCACATGCATCTTTTTGAAGTTTACAGTTTGTGTTCTGTAGTCTTTTAAAACATTTTTATTTTATTTTGATTTTTCACAAGACAATTTTACAATTATGTTTATATGCTAAACAAGCCAACATTCACAACCCACAATGACAGGATCACAGACAACAGTAAAAAAAAAAAGATTAATTAAATAAATCACATGAAGAACACAAACACAAAACACGTGCATTGATAAAACATAAGTTAACAGCATGAGTCCCGTAGAGACATATTTTGACCTCTGACCTCCTAAGTCCTACAAGGCCTGCTTGGGTATATAGAGCTGAACCAATGTGGTGTACTGGTACATTTTCCATGCACTTTATAAATGGTTCCATATCTTGTACTACATCCAACTTCTTTTTTTCATCCAGTAGGTTATTTTCTCCAGGTTCACACAACTGTTGAATTCTTCAACCACATCTTGGTTGGAAGGGGGGAGGGGGGGCGTTGTTTTCTGTCATCTATTGGAATCATTCATGTACACAACTCTTCTTTTATTTTGTATTATATTTTCTAATTCTTCTTTTCTCTTCTTTCCTTTCCTTCATCTCTACATGGTTCTTCAGCCTCAGTCGTATGAAGCAGTGGAGCCTTTGGACCTGGAGGAGTTTTTGATGTCGCAGCTACAAAGCGGAGACTCTGCGCTGATGCAAGAGCTCGGAGACTTTCCTGATGATGACCTGAAGGTGGAACAGGTGGCGAAGGAGTGTAGAACCGTGAGACACTCTGTCCCAGCAGACGGGTGGGTCATCATAGTGCAGTCCTTCTCAAATTGTGGGTGCGGAGGGGGGGGCATGTGGCCAGAGTGTGTACAAGGGAGTATTAGCTCTATGATGTACGTGTTTTATACACCCACCATGAATATTTAACAGATGAAAAGATAGACGGAGAGAGACAGAGATAATGAGACAAACCAAAGTCTCCCTAAAGCTAAGACCAGGAAACATGACCAAGAGTATGTAGTGCTAGATTTCACTGTGACTACGGTGGGAGACCAAGAAAGACCGGTGGGCTTTGGGTCTGAAAATGTTGGACAACAGTGGACAGCATGAAGACAAATAAATAAAGACTTTAAGACATTACACCCCAATTACACTGATAAGACACTCATAGAGGACCAAAACAAACCCACACCATTACAGAGGACCTACTTATAAGGCTCATGCTTATCACCTTCTGCATAGTCATACATAAATGATCATTTGTATTGTTGCAGGGGTAATGCTTCTTCCTACAACAGAAATAACAGCAAAAAATACTTGATAAACATTGAGAATAGAGAAAGAACTACTTATAGAGAAGTAAAAAGAATGTGATCCTTGAACAGTACCACATGACATTATTCAGTATGAAAAAAATATTCTGCCATGGTAAATGATTTAAAACGCTCTCAGCATTTGCCCTACACCTTGACCATGGCTCATGACAGAGACATTAAGATAAGAAAGGAATGGCAGTTTTTTACGTGCCACACTTTTTACATTTGCAGACATATTTGCATTTGCTTTTGTGCACATAATCCCTCTTATTCTCTTCTCTCTTTGCAGAGTGGAGTTGGACCCCCATGTAAGAGACTGTGTAAAGAGTTACACCCAGCCATGGTTATTGGTCTCCAGAAGGTAAACAATTGACCAGGCCTTTTATAACGCCTATATCGACTGCAGAAACACACTGTTTATAACACAGATAGTCTAGAATAATCTTCAGAAACTTATCTGATACACATGCTTTATAGTTTGGCACTAGGTTAGACCAGGGATGTCAAAAATGCATCCTGGGAGCCAAATCTACCCTGCCAAAGGGTCCACTCAGGCCTGTGGGGTGAGTTTGAGAAATGCAAAAATAACTCTTAATATTTTAAGGATCCTCTTCAGTTCAGGTCCGAGATTCAGATAAATTCAATCTCAAACAGAATAGACCAGTAAGACTATCATAATAGTCCATCAAGAATAACAACTCTTTGTAAGTGTAAACATTTTACATAATTCTACTGTAAAAGGAAAAAAAAACGGACTATTGATTCTCTAAAAATAGGAACAACCTGACATATCTTAAGAGAAGTTGGTGGTATTTGACCAATATTCTGTCTGTTATTAAATATTTTGTGTGTTTGTAAGTTGTAATGCACATTGTAAGTGATAAGCTGGCACATCATATTGTTAAAATTGCACTTTTCTTTCTCAATAAACTGAAGTTTATGGTATTCACATTGTTTTCAAAGATGGTTTGTAAATGTAAACATTATGTCTACATTCATTTATTTATTTATTCTTTTAATTAACCTTTTTCAGTGTAAAACCTAGAGGAACATTTGGAGTTGACATTATTTTTACTTATATTTGTATATATATATCTTCTTATTTTATTTTTTTATTATTATTATTTTTAATATTTTACTGGTCCAGCCCACTCATGGTCAAAGTTGCCTGAACGTGGTCCCTGAACTGAACAGAGTTTGACACCCCTGGATTAGACCTTAGAAATATTAAATCATTGTAGTGAATATATACATCTGGACTCTATGTATTCCAGCTGCTGTAACGCACAACATATGCCGACTGTCTACAAAAGAGGAAGCGACAGGCTGGAGAGTGACTGATAAACTTTACACACTGGGATCTAGTCTCATATCCCTCGTGTTGCCGCCTCTCTCTCTGTGTCTCCAACAAACACACTTGTCTTTATGCTGTCACTGTGTTACGCAAGACGTGTGTTTGTGTTGCTATCAGGTGATTACAGGTGCAGAGGTGTATCAATAGTGACTCTGCTTGTTTTTCCTGGCGTGTGTGTGTGTGTGTGTGTGTGTGTGTGTGTGTGTGTGTGTGGTGCTGTCTGTGTAGGTGCCAGGGAGATGGCTGGAGCGCATATTCGGAGCGGTCTGGTCTGCACAAACTCCTTCGGAAACAGACCTTTGAGTCGGACCTACAGCCTGAAAACCAGCAGACACCGGTAAGGACAAAGAAACAATGCATTTGATGAATTCCAATCAATTATTCAACTCACCTTCTCCAGCTTCAATTTCTCAGAGAAACTCATAGATTAATTTGCCAAAAATATCTGCCAAGAAAACATTTACTGCAGGAAGTGCTGCTCAGCCTTGTCTGGTCCAGCAAACCTAGTCTCAGTCTGATCTGTCCAGTAGCTATTAGGTCAGGGGTCATATCACCACTATTTTTTAGAAATATATTATTTAATTTTGATTTTTAATTAGACAATATTACACTTAGATTCATACACTACAAGATGACGTGCACACCCAACAATGACCAGAAAATGAAAACAATGATCAGAAAAACAGACAAAAAAATAAAATTCACACAAACACAAAAAACCTAAACGACAAATGACAAAACAATGACAAGTGACAATGACAAAAAAAGCCCATAAATAGGTGAAGAGTATGAGTCCCATAGACTTATGTTGACCTCTGACCTCCTAAGTCCTCTCTTCAAGCAGATGCAGTATTCCTGATCAGCTCTACAGGTTACATAAAATATATTGTAGTATTATGGGATTCAGTATACATATCTTTCTTTATTTTCTGTTTTTGCATTTTTTATTTTATTTATTTATTTTTAAATTCTCTGTTTGCACACAGAGAGGGAGGTGGTCTGGGTGTGAATGTTTTTAAGAAGTAAAGCGCTTTGTGACCCACTTGTCTGCAGGAAAAGCGCTTTATAAATACAGTTTGATTTATTTATTGATTGATATCACATGCAATCATACGATTATACATGTGTCTAAATATAGATTTAAAGTGTCTTGGATAAATGTTGTTTCCTAAGCAGAGGCCCTTGAATACTAATACCCTCCATGTGGTTAAAGTCCCTTTTGTCTGGGGACAAAGTTAAAGGGAGAGTAGTGTGGTAGTCCATACTGATGAAGTCTCCACAGAGGAAAGACAATGCAAGGGAAACATGAAGGAGGGGTAGGTGCAAAAAGTGGTGTCAGACTGTGTGGGGGATGTCTTAGTGGTGAAGGGTTTGTTGTTATGCTGAAAATTCTTTCGACTGCAGCAACGTTTATACGTACACAATCTGGTTTGTACACAATTAATTACAAATATCATCCAGATTTCAATGCTGGTCCTGTCTTCATGTCCCACAGACGAGGCTCATGTTAATTCCTTATAGAGAGATGCCACACTCATTTTAATTCAGGGGTTAAATGTACAACAACAATGTAAATAGCTTTAACAACCTCAGAACTCTTAAGAAAAATAAGTGTAATTTTAACAATATTATGCCTCAATTTATAATTTATACATGTACATTACTACACACAGATCACACTGGACCTACAAATACACAAAACCTTTAGTAACAGGTAGAATATTCTTAAAATTACAGTTCTCAAGACATTTCAGGTTATTTATATTTGCTCAGGTTGATTGTTTTAGTGTAAATAAGGAAACTTACATGAGAATATTTAGATTTACATCGAGAAAAATTTGAAGTTGTGATCAATTTTAGGTTGTTATTTTCTGTATGTGGAACCCGAACTATAGTTTTTGCAAATACCTTAAGAGTAATTTCTAAATTTCACAAATTCAACCCACAGACCGGATTAGAACGTTTGGCAGGCCTCATTTGGCCCCCAGGCCACATGTTTGACACCCCTGCCCTAATGTTTCTGCCTCAGTCCATTACTGGCATTACAATTTCCTTCCTTTACTCTGTAATTATTTCAAGCTAAGTTCCATATCCTCTCAAGCTCCTTTGTCTAATAGTGTCCAAATCCCTGCCTCCCAGCATTAAACATTCCCAGCCAATCAAAGTCCCAGTCAGCGCCACTCTCAGCCCCTGGCTAGTTACCCAGTCAGCCCTCACAACCAGCAAACCCCTCACCAACCCCCTCCTGTTACCGTATTCTTGCCAATTCTGGTTAATCACCCAAACCAATAGGCCCCTTATTAGAGCCTTGGGCTTCCCATGGTCTGCATGCCAGAAAGAGAGTGACGGCAAGAGACAGAAGAAGAGGCACCATTGTTGCTCAGTGCATTAACGGCTCTGTTCTTTTGCTCGATCTGTTTTTGTAATAACCCTGGGTTCATTCCGTGATGCTCTCTTAGTGGCTCTGTAGGGCAATGCTCTGTCAGGTTGCAAGCTCAGTCAGTGCTTGCCTGTAGGATATGAATGGAGAGGTGAGATCGAAGGGTGACAGAGGGGAAAGTGGTGGCCGTGAAAGATGGACAGTTCAAAGCCCGATGCATAATGACAGCAGTGGTTAGCAACTCACTCATGTTATGTTCCTCTCGTACAGAACATGCTTTTTTTTGTCGTAATATAATGAAGAGTAATGTCACATCCACTACAGTAGGTGTCAGTGGTGCTCTCATTGTCAGTGTGTGTACAGGGAGTATTAGCTCTATGATGTAGGTGTTTTACACACCCAGCATGAATTTTTAACAGAGATGAAAAGAAAGACAGAGTGACGGAGATGAGACAAACCAAAGTCTCCCTAAAGCTGAGACTACGAAACATGACCTATTATATAGTGTTTGACTTCATTGTGACTACGGTGGGAGACCAGGAAAGACCGATGAGCTTTGCCTCTAAAAATGTTGGACAACAGTGGACAGCATGAAGACAAATAAATGAAGGCGTCACTTAAAGACATTACACCCCAATCATGTTAGCATCATAGAAGACCAAAACAAACCCACACCATAGCTGAGGACCTACTTAGAAGGTTCTTATTACATACTTATAAAAAATATTAGTATTTATAATTGTCTAACCTTAACCCAACTGACCCGAACCCACACCAGCACCAGCTGGTTGGTAACAGAGCAGTCCACAAAGACAAAATAACAGTATGAATTAGACTTGATTCCTCTTGGAATTCAAAAATATATAAGGCATTTATATTAAATTGACCGTGTGAGTTTTACCACATTGGACAAGTTACTCGTCATCATCACAGCGGACCACAGACACAATAGACGTTATGTTAATGTCACTGATGCCTGGTTTTCTTATCAGACTTTTCTGTAGACTAGCAGAGAGGGCATATTGATGTCACATCATGACTCTAAGTGAAGAATTTTAAAGACCATGGGGACACTGTCAGTGCTGAGTCGAATGTTTTTTGTTCGGTCGGCTTTTGCTGTTCCTGTCTTGGTGAAGGTCGGCCACAAACTGCAGCATTTACCGAGCTTGTTATTGAGATCCACTGTGGCTTGAGGTCAACGGGTCCCTTCAGCCTCATTTAATGCTCTCAGTTGTGTCCGGGAAGCCATCAGCCTGCTGGGAAATCTCTGATTACACAACCTGGTCAGCTAATGTAGAATGCATTAATATTACTAGTCAGAAGTAGCCTATATCATTTTACCAGGGGTCAAATATTCAGTGCTCTTGATTTGTATCTATATATTAAAGTACAGTAACAAAAAACTGAGTGATCATACGAAAGTGGTTCTTTTATTTAATTTCGGATTTTTGGTAAGACAGTAATACAGTTACAATCATACACTACAAGACAACATTCACAACCCACAATGACAGGATGAGAGACAACAGACAAAAAAAGAGCACAAAAAACACCAATCAGGTAAGACGACGCAGAAAATAATGACAAATGAATAAAATAAAAACATAAATAAGTGAATCGTGTGAGTCACAGAGGGACATGGTAGAGGGTTAGAGACAGTAGACAATAATAAACTAAAAAAAACATGAGCACAGAAAACAAAGACACAAAAAACTGGTAAAATGACAAAAAAAAAGTGAACCACAGGAGTCACAGATTGTAGTTACCTTGGGGATAATGACAAAAAAAAAAAACCTGCATAACTAAGCGAACCACGAGTCTTTTCTACTTTGTGTCATTTCTGATATCAGAGACAACAGACAAAAATAAATGAATGCAAATTCACACAAAAACAACGTACAACGTACGGGTACAACGACAAAAAAACTAAAGTAATTGAAGTGAATGAGTCACAGAGAGACATGTCAATCTCTGACCTCCTAAGTCCTACAAGCCCTGCTTGGGTATATAGAGCTGAACCAATGTGGCGTACTGGTACATTTTCCATGTACTTTATAAATGGTTCCATATCTTGTAGAACATCCTACTTCTTTGTATCATCCAATAGGTTATTTTCTCCAGGAAGTGGTTCTAATTGAAAATGCACACAGCTGTCAAGTACCGTAATATAATATGCACGTCTGATGGGGAGAGCTCAGATTACAAGTTGCACGTCCTCATGAACATACACCACTGCTGTGTTCTCTCTGTTTGATCACAAACACACAGGAGACTGTCAGTGTCTCCAGGCCAAAACACACAGACCGTCTAGACTTCCTAAATGCCTGTTAGCTGTTGACGTCTGCTGACAACACAACCACGGAGGCTGCATTATTAATACAGTGCATGTCTTTGACTGTATTTAACACCGTTAAATGCACACTCAACAACAATGTATGTGTGTGGCTAGCATCATGAAAATGAAACTCAAAAAGATTCCCCATTCTCCTTTTCAACGAGACAAAGAAATGCTTCGACTATAATCTGTGCTCATATGTCACAGTGGTCCTTGCTCTCTTAATAACTTCTTCTCTGCATCTGCAATAACCTCATTTGTCCTCATCTGGTATTGGTTTCCTTGTCACTAACTCGTATCATTGTTCTCATCCTGTTCTCTCGTTTGTCCTCTTCCTTCTCTTGTTGTCTTTGCCTCAGGTCAAGTCTCCAACATTAGCAGGGTTGACTGATGACTGTGGCCGTACACTGACCTCCTCCGACTTCAACCTGCGGTGTTTAACCCCGGACCAGCGAGTGGAGGGGTTGCTGGCCTTCAGCAGCCATGAGGAGCTGGATCGCTTCAACCAGGACGCACGGCAGGGAAACAGACACCCGGAACTCTTTGCACTGTACCCACCAGCTGATGAGGTCAGCAAAGACACAGAGTACTTTTGCTCAGAGTCAATGGATGTGTGTGTGTATATGTATATGTGTATATATATTTATATATATAACAAAACCATTTTTACACATCAAGTGCAATATTTTAACATGTATATGTTAGAATAACATACATGTTTTTGATAGTTTTTTTGATGCTTTTGATAGTACATTGACAAAAAAAGAATTTTGATTCATATATAATGCGTAGGAGAATGAAATCATCATTGAAACATCCTTCAGAATCTGATAATAAATATGAGGTAATCCAATACTTAATTAATCCCAAGGGAAATTGTTTGACAGAGCTGCTTTATTGAGATTATTTTTTCCTCCCTTCTCTTTAAAAACGACTACAATTGACGGAATATAGCTTATATGCCTACATAAAAAGAATACCGTATTCATATTCCCAATATATTGATTACATATAAAAGAATTTAATCAGTGTTTTCAATATGATTGTGCTTTTCTTGTTTGTTTTGACAACTTCCTCTTGTGTTGTAGGAAGATGCAGTGGAGATCAGGCCCATTCCTGACTGTCCCAAAGAGCACACTGGAGACCGCATCCTAATCAGATGCCAGGCCATCAAGTACGTCATGAATGTTCATAAGATGTAGGAGGTTCCGTGGCTCTTCAACAGTTGCCCTCTGTCTCAGTCATAAGTCGGACAAAGACACTCGACAGTGTTTAAAGGGATTGATTGTAAGGCAGCGTTTGGTAATAGACACGGGTTGTGTTTAGCATTTAAGACGCAGTACATTCTCATGTGTCATGTCTGATCAGGAGTTATGACTGGGAGTTGTGTTTGGTCCAGAGGCATGCAGTAGATGTGACGCTGTGGGAGGGTGGAGTACTGTGCACTGGTCGCTGCTCTCCAGAAAATCACTTTCCCTCCCTCTCTCTGGGATTTGGCCTTTGTGTCTCTTTCCCTTTCTGTCTTACACACACACACATGCAGGGTTTCTTTGCCTTTGAATCTTGATCTCGCTCGTCCCTTTTTTCAGCCCTTAAAACTTCCAAATATTTTTCTTGACCTCATTTCTCCATTTGCAGTGGTTTGGCAACATCGTTCCCTTTCTTTTTAACCTTCAGTTCAAACATGTCATCACTTACTGTTGTGCACTCTTTGCTTCCCGCTCAACAATAATATATAGACATGACACAAAGTAGAAAAGAATAGAATACAGAAGTATGGATGAAAAAAAAGAAGTAGGATGTTCTACAGGATATGGAGCCATTTATAAAGTACATGGAAAATGTACCAGTGCACCACATTGGTTCAGCTCTATATACCCGAGCAGGGCTTGTAGGACTTAGGAGGTCAGAGGTCAACATATGTCTCTATGTGACTCATGCGCTTCAATTATTTTAGGTTTTTTGTCATTGTACCTGTGTTGTGTTTTTTGTGTGTATTTGTATTTAGTTTTGTCTGTTGTTTCTGATTCAGAAATGGCTCAAAGTGGAAAAGAATATAACTCAGTCTAAAAGTGTTTCAGTGTGTATCACGTTGTCCGCTCTGATGACAGTTTGACTTATTGATTAAAAAAAAAGACAATTACTTAATATTTTCTGTTGGAAACTAATGTAAAAAATTACCTTGGCTTTGGATTCCGGGAGGTGACGCTACAGGGTTTTTTTTGGAGAAGAAGAACAAAAATTGTAGTTATTTTTTATGTTTTTATTTATCTATATTGTCTTATTTTGATTTTTCATTAGACAATATTACAGTTGCATACATTTACACTACAAGACGATATTCACAACCCACAATGACAGGATCAGCAACAGCAGACAGAAAAAACACACAAAGAACACAAAAAAACCCACATAAATAAATTAACTGTATGAGTTACATAGAGACATATGACTTATTGATTTGTCTTATTTTCCATGTTATCGTCGTAGATTTGAGATCGACATTGAACCCATCTTTGCCACAATGGCCTTATTTGACCTGAAAGAGAAGAAAAAGGTAAGCACTCCCTTGTTATCAACCTAACCAATGTTTTTTCCCTTCTTTTGTAACAGGGTCAAATTCCATCTCTGCAATAAAATGCAGAATTTGCCTGACGTGCATAACAGTGATTGAACAGACATAGTTTTAGTAGCTCTACAGTAAATGTTTTTACAGAAAATTATCACTGACATTAATCCACTTCTTGTCTCACTGGAACCCAAATATGATCTGTGATATATTAACTTAATCCAGTTCTTGTCAGTTATTTTCTGTTACACCCCCGAGGAAGAAGAAAACATTTGCCCTATTTGTGTATAAGTGTGTATTAAGAGCCTTATAAGTAGTTCCTCAGCTATGGTGTGGGTTAGGGTTAGTTGGGTTAGGGTTATACAACTATAAATACTATTATTTGAGTGTAAGTATGTAATTAGAGCCTTATAAGTAGGTCCTCTGCTATGGTGTGGGTTTGTTTTGGTCTTCTATGATGCTAACATGTTCGCTGGTTTACTGTAGTAGCGTTCACAAAGCAGGATGATTGTTGAGAATATTCATCACGTTTTCACCCAAAAGAACCCCGAGTGTCTTATCAGTGTGATTGGGGCGTAATGTCTTTAAGTCACACCTTCATTTATTTGTCTTCATGCTGTCCACTGTTGTCCAACATGTTTAGACCCAAAGGCCACTGGTCTTTCCTGGTCTCCCACCATAGTCACAGTGAAGTCAAGTGCCTACATACTCTTGGTCATGTTTCCTGGTTTTAACTTTAGGGAGACTTTGGTTTGTCTCATTATCGCCATCTCTCCCTGTCTTTCTTTTCATCTCTGTTAAATATTCATGATGGGTGAATAAAACATCTACATCATAGATCTAATACTCCCTGTACACACTCTGACAATTAGTGGATGTCACATTACACTTTATTGTAGCGCGCCAAAAAATGCATGTTCCCAGAGGTCACATGTGCCCCTACGCTATTGATAAACACTTGCTTAGTCAATTTAGCTTCATGAAGTATGAATTGATTAGCTGTCTTGTGTTATTTTTTATTACCATCATTGTTTTCGTGTTTATTTTACCTTTACTTGACTTATTTTGGCTGCATGATGGTGAAGGACCAGAGTGATCTTCTTGCTTTTTGCCCTCATCATCCTCATATTTATGCCCCTTAGGGGGTCCTTGTATTTATTTATTTTTTTTCATAACAACTAATACTCTGCAGATTTTTCCCAGTCAACCACTCTGAGCCGCCACTCTTTGCATGTGTCCTATGGATTTACACAGCTGGATAGTTTTTTGGTTGAAGGGTCTGGGAGGATTTATTTTGTACTTATGTGCTCATGGGTCTCACAAATGAGATGTGGTTTTGGCTACAGGCTTTGGCCTTTGTGCTGCCCAGCTGTCTGCAAGACCCTTAATATGGGTCACTGGGTAAGATGGAGTACAGTAGTTTAATGCACCATTATTGTGGAAGTGGAAGTACTGGTAAAACCAACACTAGAGAGCAGGTCGTCCAATAACTGAAGGGTTTGGTGATTCGAATTCCCGTCTGTCCTGACCATGTGCCGTTGTGTCCTTGGGCAAGACATTTGACCCACCTTGCCTTCAAGTGCCCTCGGACTGGTGTATAAATCAGGGTTCATACTGGTGCTTGAAAATGCTTGGATTTTAATGTCGTGTTTTCAAGGTTTGAAAAATGCTTGAATTTTGGGTAAGGTGCTTGTAAATGCACCTTGTAAATGCTTGAAATTGTTCCCATATTTCTGGGCTGTCTGACTGAATGGGACGCATATTAAATGGAGAGAAATAAAGTAAGTGGGGTTAAAAAACTATGGGTTTAACCAGAACTGAATTGATTGACATGTGTTAGGAAGAGCGTAGTGCAGCAGCATGAGACCAACATGCCTAGAGGTTGACACTTTAATGAACGTTTACTGGAAAATTAAATGTACAAACAGTGGATAAAATGTGAATCAAATCCACGTGTAGATGCAAAATACACAATAAGGAGACTGAACTTTTGCAGAATCATCACTCTGGAGTCTTGTGAAAGGTACATCACAGAGATGACTAGGCCTACATGTGTTACCTAACTGTTATGTGCAGGAATGTAGAAGCACTATGGGATGTGTCTGAGTTGGGGACAACTATTAATAGATGATTTAAGAACAAAGCCAGTGTTTCTTAATAGTAAAGTGTAGAAACTTTCTGCAACTAAGAATTGAAGCATAGCTGATATTAGCCCATACGATGACAAACGGAAGAGTAAACGTATAAGATGATAGACAGCAGAGTAGACGTATAAGATGATAGAACAGTAGACGTTGGAGCACGAGACCTCCCACCACGTGTTGGTGGGAGGGTTAGTTTGCCGTGGATTGTGCAGCCACACTTCTGTCAGTCTGACCCCTGGTCAGCTGTGGTTACAAAATGTAGTTTACCACAAGGTTTAAGGTGCTTTATTGGTCATTCCAGCATGTTAAAAACACAAGAACAAAATTGGCACCCTAGGCTCTGTGATCACAACCAAAGAATACAAACCCTTTACAATATAAACAGCAGTAATAATAAATGAATAGCACCACAATATTAATACTTATAAAAGACACCACAGTCATTTAAAAACAGTACCACAGTGATAATGCGAGAGTGGATGAATAATGGATCATTAATGTACACACTTTGTGTTTGGGTATGTGTTAATAGAAACGCATTTTCATTTAAATCTATTCCATTGTTATAATTTGTCCTGTAAATAAATCTAGGGTGTATTCTGCTACTCTTGGTGTCTGTGTGTAATTTTACAGCTGAAGTGTCATGCTGTTGCTTAAGGTGACTAATCTGATTACAGTGAACCTGTCCTTGTGAAACCGAATGGCGTGTGTCTTCAAAACATTAAGTGACAGAGCCTGAGCTGTGAGGAGTGTGAAGGAGAAATGTCCAGGCTTGTTTGGTCAGATAGGTTTAATTTGAGTGGAACTGTGAAGCATTTCCCAGTGACCCATTTATCTCTGAACCATTCACTTGTTTTTTTCCCCTTTTTTTCTCTCCATCTGTCCTCACTATTCATGTTTTTGGTTTCTCTTCTTTCTCCAAAGTCTTAAAACTTTAATGTGTTCCATCTTCTTGCTGTCACTGTGTTTTACCCCATCTATTGCAGTATTGCCTGTATCTCATAGGAAATTAGACTGTTTGTGATTTTTTTTTTCTCCGCATCTGCAAAATCTACAGCAGATGTTCACATAATTCCCTGCAATACTCCGCTTATTATTGGTGTCTCTGTGGTCCATAAGCCAAGGTGCAGACATGCAGACACACCATTTGACCCAACAAGTGGCTTGTTTATGGATTCACCATTGTATCAGATTGACAAATATGAAAAGAGATATTTTGAATTTTATGTTATTTTGTTTAGATTTTTCACAAGACGATATTACAGTTAAACAGTCATACACTACAAGACGACATTCACAATGCACAATGACAGGATCAGAGACAATAAAAAAAACCTGAGAAAAACAAAAGATCACAAAAAACACAAAATAAGTAAAATGAGAAATAAACAAACATAAGTGAACCAGATGAGTGCCATAGATGCATATGTCGACCTCTGACCTCATAAATCCTACAAGCCCTGCTCCGGTGTATAGAGCTGAACCAACGTGGTGTACTGGTACATTTTCCATGTACTTTTTAAAAGGTTCCACATCTTGTAGTACATCCTATTTCTTTTTTTCATCTAGTAGGTTGTTTTCATACATTCACAACACACTGTAAGGAACATACTCAAACAAGACCGATCCAGACAGGGATAGATACTTTTCAAAATAATGTTTTATTTTAAAGTTCAAGGATGAACATGGAAAGTTTAATCATTACAAATATATTTCTATATAAATTGGAGATAGAACAAAAAGTAACGGTAAAAAACCCGGGATTATTATTATCTAAATCTGTAAACCAAAAATACCCACAATGGGGAAAATCAAAATCCAAACAATAAGTCAAAATCACTCCTAAGATGAAGAATTCAATGTAGCAAAAATAACTAAAAGACTAATTAACTCAAAACACTCTACTGAGGCTAGACTAACAATTTGGATTTCAACAATACCAGAAACAAGATTAATATACACGAGTGGAAAATACAAGAACTAAACTAACCAATACTCACTGAAGGTTTTAAGCAACTCGCCTTGGCAGGACAGGAACAATGATGTATGACACATTGGGGATCATTACTGACGAGACACGGCTAGGTAGGGCACCTGAAGGTAAAGCTAAGGACACAAGTAGGGAACGCACAGGACAAAACAGGAAATGACAAAAAATAAAAGAACAAGAAATGCAGGAACATATCTTGACATGCTGAAATCATAACACACAGAATGACAGGATTGGAGACAACCGACAAAAACCCCCCAACAAACAAAAAAAACCCCCACACAAACACACACGACAGGCACAAAAAAAAAAAACTTAAATAAGTGAACCGCATAGATAGACTTAAAGACAGACAGCTGTTGAAACACACATACTTGTGAAGTGAGGAGGCTGTTATAAAATGTGTGATTGCATGAGAGTCTATTAAAAACATTAACAGCAATAAGTCATTATTGCTTTGTCGTTTTGTGCAAGACTAGACAAGCTCGGCAGCACAACCTTGGGAGGACACAGTATGTGATAGAAGTAATACAACCAGTCAGCGGTGATGTTGGTTCACTATGTCTCAGTTGCTCTGCTGTGGAAATGCAGCTCTCACTTACCAAAGATAGCTGTTAGCCCAAAGTGGAGAATGTACTGTCAAATATTTATTTTTGGAAATATGGGAGCCTTTTTATGCATCTCTCTTTTTTAATATTATTATACTTATATTTTTCATAAGGCAATACAAAGTTAGTTACATTCATACACCACATGACGACGTTCCCAACCCACAATGACAGGATCAGGGACAACAGACAAAAAAACACATACTAAGTACACAAAAAACACAAGACGGGTACAATGGCAAAAAAACAAAAAACAAAACAAAACAAATAAATGATCTTGATTGGAAGGGGGGCAGGGTCTAATTTCCATTTTCTATCAATACATTTCTTAGTGATTGAATTTCTGTCAGTTTTTTCACATACTTTGACAGTTTGAGTTTAGTTAGATTCCATAGTAGACAGACTTTTTAAAATATTAAAACAAAATAGCAATATTTGCAGTACAAAGAAATACATTGAACCTGCTAATCCTGCTCTAGTTAGCGAGTAATCCATTGAAGTGGTCGTCATCTGTGTCTAATGTCGGACATAATGGCATCATTCTCAGTACACATGTACTGTGTCGTAGAAGGTAATTTCCCAGAGTTCTTTCTCTTTGTTTGACATGTTTGTTCTGTTTAATGGCAGTGTTTGCTAGTCGGTGTCAGATTAATTGGCGCTCAGCAGTAATGTGGCAGTTGGAGGCAGACTCCTCCACAGCAGCCGCTTGGGAACTTTAACTCCTGCTTTAAAACGCGTCCGATGTTTAAAAGTGAACAGGGTCAGTGCAATTGTTGAAGAGCATTTATGCCGAGGGTTGATTTCCTGTCGACAGGCGTTGGACCAACAATTAACAAAAGTGTGATTTAAGACGAACCAACAGAAAATGCTATAGCATCCAGAGAAGAAGTGCAACGTTTGTGCCAAACACTATCCTCCTCCTTCACTCTAAGACAGGGTGTCAAACTCATTTTCTTTCAGGGGCCACGTTCACTCCAATTTGATCTCAAAGGGGCCGGGCTAGTAAAATAAAAACATAATCAACCTGGAAAAACAGATATTTCTTAAGAAATATAAGTACAATATTAACAATATAATGTCTCAACTAGATAAACAGGTCGGAGCCACAAAACATGTAGAAAACCAAAAGAATACTGTCAATATTGCACTTCATTTTCTTTACATATATAAAGTTCTGCATATTTGTTCACGTTGCCAACATTTAAAAAAAACATTTTTCACCTTAAAGAATAAAATTCACTCATAATTTACAGGTTATTCTGTCATTATTTTGCTTGGTGTGACTATATTGGTCACTACTGAACTAAAACCAGTTCAACATCATTGACTGTTTTACGTGTTTTCATTTTACAAACCAAACCTTTGGCTACAAACTGAACCCATGTATGTGTGGGCCCCATAGATCACACCCCTATCTAAGGGGTTAGAGTAATTTTAAATATTTTATTTATTTTTACATTTCTTACATAACTTGGAGCGTTGTGCAATAACTTACTGTCCCTGCATATAATACCTGTACATTTGTCACCACTGCTTTTAACTGCTTGTTTTATTTATTTATATTTATTTTCCTTGTTGCTTCTGTGCTACTCGTTACCCTTCTGAAATTGCTCTTCGATGATAAATAACAGTTAAATGTCATTACTTGAAGTCAGCGAAAAAAACAAAAAAACCCTTAAGAACTTTAAAAACTTAAATGTTAAAGTTTAATGCAGATTAACCATTATGAACCAAAAGTTCTGATTCTGAAAGTGTGTGCAAATGCGTAACGTGATCATGGTTCCTGACTGTGGGGATTCCAGTTAACATATCGGACAGGTTTGGCTGCTGTGGAGTCTCCTCTGGTGTGGTCAGTGTAATTGAGGTCCTCTGGGACGCAAGAATGACAGAGAGTGGTTAATAGCTTTCCAGTGAAGAGGATCACATGACAGACCACGCCAAGCCGGGCCATATGGCTTTACCCTTAGCTCTTGTCGTTATAGAGGCCAAAGCACAGTGGACTGAATAGATGATATTCCAGCTCCGAATTTTGGTTTCATGGAATGAGCTGCAGCAACTTAATCCTTTAGTCTCTAATCCAATATTACCCTTGAATGATATTTTGCATTTTGTCATTCCTTATACAGTGTTGCTTTTCTTCATAAAGCGTTTTGTCTCCTTTCAGATATCGGAGAACTTCTATTGTGATCTGAACTCAGAGCAGTTTAGAAACTTCTTAAAACCACACACTCCCCACATGGATTCCTCCAGCCTGGCCAGATCCGCCATCTTTTCCGTCACCTACCCTTCCCCTGACGTCTACCTGGTCATCAAGGTAATGACTAACCCCTTCACATTACTCGTATATAATATTACACCGGAAAACCTAAAGAATTTATCTGTTTACCTTCAGAAAAATCAGGCGATCTTTATTCCATCACAGCCATTAAAATGCAGCTTTGCCACACAGTAGTAGTTTTTGTCTTCGTTTTAATTCTATCGATCCTGTACCTGTAATGTAGGAACTACTCTCCACATGGGAACTTTTTGGTTGTGCATTCACACAGGAAGTGGTAATGCACGAAAAAAGGTTCTAGGAACTAAAAAGGGTTCCTACAATGGGAAAGTGCAGAATTAAGCAGGATACTTTAATGACTTGTGCATGTTGTGTTTGTGTTGTAGATTGAAAAGGTCCTTCAACAGGGTGAGATCAGTGACTGTGCTGATCCCTACATGAATCTGAAGGAAAGTGACTCTCCAAAGGTAACGTGTGTTAATCATGTGTCACTCATCTCTTCAATGGACAAACACACCGACACTGAACCGTATGGTCGTCTCTCCTATCAATCGAGCCTTCCTAACATTTACCGCAGGTATTTTTCGTTGTTCTTTTTTAGAACAAGGACAAGCTAGAGAAGCTGCGAGGACACGCCGAGGCTTTCTGTCAGAGACTGGGGCGCTACCGCATGCCTTTTGCCTGGGCAACCGTTAATATCATGGACGTTATTACCACTGCCACCTTAGATCGAGACGTCACCGACTTGGACAGTTTGAAAGGTTTGTCCTTCAGATGCTGTGAAGTTATTTTACTTCATGCAACCATTTATAAAAGTCCATGACTAGTAAGCTGCACCTCTTCAGTCAATCCTTCTCAATTATTTTCTGTTACGCCTCCCCAGGAAGAAAAAAAACATTCACCCCCCCTCCTGCAGCTATAAGTTTATAATTTGTGTATAATATAATATAATACTAACCTTATGAGTATGTCCTTGGCTAAAGTGTTGGTTAGGGTTATACAATAATAAATACTATAATTTTTTGTATAAGTATGTAATAAGATCCTTAACAGTATGTCCTCTGCTATGATACTGCACATCCCTGGCATCGCAACCATTATTTGAAAAGCACTGCCTTTTAACTAACTGATCTTTACACTTGGTTTAAAACAGGTAAATCAAGCAGCATAGACCGCAGAGCTCAGCTTCCCAGGAGAAACTCTGAGCGCTACAGTACCATTGATGAGCACTTTTGCAGTATTTCTGCCTTCAAACCTGCGACCATCACTATCAGCACAATCTTCAAACAGGTCTGTCCAGCACCAGAACACTAAACCACAATTACACATATGACAGCTGACAAAATATCTCCGTGAGATACGAGATAAAATTGTGCTTTCAGGCTATCCTTGTTTCATTCCTCTAGTCACTACAGGCTGCATTCCATCTTTTTACAGTAACCTTCCGATCACGTGACATTCAGTAAATACACCAGGAAACTTGTGTCAAGTATCATTTTATTGTTGGAATAATTTATGCATTGATCATAAAAATCTGAATAATTTGTTCTGTGTTTAAATCTGTCCATGTGTTCTCTGTTTTAGGAGGGAGATCGTTTGAGTGATGAAGATTTGCTGAAGTTCCTTTCTGAGATCAAGAAAACCTCAACTCCGCAGAGGAGAATAAAGACGATATCAGGTCATCAGTCACTGCATCTAAACACCTGCTTTTATGTTTTATCATATTTTGTCCTCAGTGTTATGATCTAAAGTTATGGTATATGTATATGTTTTGTTATGTTTGGTCATTTTAGACAATTATTCACCATAAAATGAGCTGTGCGCAGTATCTACATGGTACACGTATGTTTGGTATACTTATGGTATGGTTTTATTGGAGCAGGGACAGTGCACATCACCACATTAACCTATAGACAGAGTCTAAAGGACATGCTGGTGTCAGGTTGTAGCCAAAGTTAATTTCCACCTCTAGTCCTTGGACACATTGATGTCACACGACTATGGTAAGCAAGAAAATGATAAATTTCAGTATATGGAAGAAGAGATCATTAGTATTATACAGACATATACACATATACATACATACATACAGTTTAAACACATACATCCATGTACATACAGATTTCCTTTATTGTCATTGCATAGACCAATGATCTAGCAATGAAATGTCATAAAGCAGCACAGAGTAGAAAAAAAAAGGGGAGATATACAACAAAATTAAAATTCTTGCACAACACAGACAATGTATACAGAATACATGATTGAAGACCCGGAGTTGATAACGATAAGGAGGGGCTGTGATGCGTTGTTCCGGAGCTGAGAGACGTAGTGACTGTCGTTGCAGGCTACCGTTAGCATAGCGCTTTAGCTGCTTTAGCTGCTAGCCGTTGTTCCTAGCCGCAACAAACTGCTGAAAACCGTAACTCACTCACACGCATCTCCAGTCCCCCCGCCCCCTCCTCCTCCTTCGATCCGCTCTCACCAGTAGAAAACCAAACAAAAAACGTCCCGTGGAGTCCTGAGCCAGGAGTCCTTCACAGCCAGCCGCACAGCTAGTACACGCGCCGCAGCTCGTTAGCCGTTAGGTCCCATCACAATGGTAGAATGGTTGTAGAACAGTTGGTAGAATTAACCATTTCACACCCGATCCGAATGGAAACCCCCATTGTACTGTCACCTCCACATCCCGGTACACAGCACCGGCTCCACAACCTGCTACACAGATGCCGTAGTCATGGGGGTCGCTCTCCGGTGTACACCGCTGTTGGGCATCCCAACTGGAGACGGACTGGCTCACCATCCCACGTTGGTGTTAAGGGAGTCCGTGAAAGTAGCAAACCAGCTACTACCCTCACAAAAACTTCAAAAATGACTCATGTCCATGTTGTACAAGAGCCCAATTAACACAACCACAGAGGTCGGGCAGAAAAACGTAAAAGTAGGAAAACGTTAAGGAGCTGCTGTACAGGCAGACTACTCGGGCGCCATTTTTTTCATCCATCCATGTACATCCATACACAAATGTACATACACACACACACACACACAACTGTCAGTCAATTACTCTTTCTCTCTCCGATGCACATAAAATACTAACTGCTATCTGCCTGTACTGATTTGTGTATTTGACACATTTAATGTTCCAGGCTCCATAAAGCTGGACATTTCTCCAGTGCATGACCTGCCCCAGTCCTGTTTGTCTACGGAGCTCATCCCTCTGATTCCAGTGGCTGAGAAGAACATCAGGCCCGTCAAAGAAGTGTTGGAGTTCCCCTCCAGTGAAGTATACGTCCCTCACAACATTTATAGGTAAGTATCAGCCTTTGACAGTTGCACCTCCAGACTTCACAGTTGATTATTATACAGATAGAGATGTACATATATGTGACGACTACTGGTTTGATGTGTAAACGGATAAAATCAGGGCTGTCGAACATGCGACTCATGGGCCAAACCAGTCCACCAAAGGTTCAAATCCGGCCCACACAATGAATTTGTTAAATGAAAATGTAAGCAGTCAATTACAGTATGTTGAACTGCTTTGAGTTCCTCAGTTTATAATTTATGCATGTACATTAAAATAAGGGTAATTTTAACTATATTATACATGTACATTACAGCTTATAGATCACAATGGATCTATAAATACACATTTAGTAACAGGTAGAATTTTGATAAAATTACACTTACTTCTCTACAGACATTTCAAGTTGTTTATATTTGTTCAATTGTATGAAAATATTTACATAGAAAAGATGTTGAACTTGCAAGCGTTGATCGGTTATTATGATAATGTAATATGAGTAACTTTTGCATTTCACAAATTCATCCCATGGGCTGGCGGGCCACATGTTTGACACCCTGGACATAAACATTAGTTGATGCATTATATTAATGTGATTTTTTTTTTTTTTTTTTTCCCCCAGCTTGAATATATTTTTATTTTACTGTTCTGACACCTTGTGACATCACACTGGTCTGAATGTGGCCACTGAAAGAAAATGAGTTGGGCACCCCTGGGTTGGATATACTAACTGTTCTCATATCTTATCTCTTGAAGAAAAGAGGCAACAACGAACAGTCAGGGAGTACTCATTACTCAATAGCTGATGTTGCTTTACGGCTTTGTCCTCATAATGTACTTCCTATTTTTAGGTATTTCCATTCAGGTTATACATGAAAAGTGGCCGGCAAAGTAAGAATAAGGAGGCAGCCTGCGTTAATACTCCACCTAAAATGGTTTTGTCAGTGGCTCAATATTAGTAACTGCGTGTATGTACACGCCGTGTGCGTTGTAATTACATACTAACATTCTCTGAGCACTTGTTTCGTGGAGACTGTAGCATTTCCCAGGATCCCAGGTTTCAAAGCAGATTATAGTGTTGTATTCAAAGCACAGAGAGTCACAGTAAATTGCTGGTTGTTGTGGTTTTGCTGTGACAGTGCTGTCACCTGAACACTGTGGGCAAAGATGTTACTGTGCACATGACGCCATCTAGTGATGTAAACTGCAACTGCTTCAAGGGTTGACGTACTGATACAATAGGAAGTATCACTCGTTAATGCTGGTGGTGTCAAACTCATACTAGTTCAGGGGCCGAATTTGGTATGAAGTGGGCTGGGCCACTACAGTAATAACATAATTACATATCACTAATGTCAACTCCAAACTTTCCTTATGTGATGAAAATGTTTACGTCTCCAAACTGTCCTTTAAAACAATGTACAAATGTACAAAACATTTAATAATACTATTGTTAATATTATAATAATACTATTGTTGAATATTGTAAAAATTACACTTACCTTTAGACATTTCAGGTTGTTCATATTTGTTCAGGTTATTTATGTGTTTTTTGTGAGTGATACTCTGTTTTAGCATAAGTACAGTAATATTACATGAAAATATTTACATTTACACAGAGAAAAATTTGAAGATGCACGTATTTATAGGTTATAGTAATATTATTCCCAGTCTATACGTGGAACATGAACTATCAACATTCCTTCTGGGTTGCTTGAGCCTCGAATCAAATTCACATATTTGATTTGGAGTTTTTACGTCAGATGCCCTATGTGGCACAACCTTTGTATTTGTCCGGGTTTGGGACCAGCACAATGAGGCACAGGCCCCTTGGCACCTACAGCTGTAGGTAGTTGTAGGTCTTGCCCAAGGACCCAATCTGGATGCTCTGCAGGAATTGAACCCCAGTCCATGTGCCTTACAACTGAGCTATCCAGCCATATGGAACAGGAACTCTAATTTTTGTGAATATCTTTGGAGTAATTTTTTAATTTCACAAATTCATCCCACGGGCCGGATTGGAACCTTTGGCACACTGCATGTTTCACACCCCAATGCTTCTGTCCTCCCCCTAGGAACCTGCTTTATGTCTACCCTCAAAGGCTGAATTTTGGCAGCAGACTGACGTCAGCAAGGAACATCACCATCAAAATCCAGTTCATGTGTGGAGAGGATGTGAGCAGCTCTTTACCTGTGAGTGCTGTCATTGAGATCCGTCTAACAGAGACTTCAGTTGTCACAGTTATTTACAGTATGTTCCATTACTTGAGCTTATACTTGTACTTCCATTTTGGTTTTTTTTGTATTGTATTTATTCTTTTTTTTATTTGCAGAGTCTCATAAAAACCGTACATACAGTCATAACTTAGTTTATAGAAACTAACCCCTTTTTTCCCTCTTAATATAAATAAAAACTGATCTGCCAAACAAACAACCATTACAAACTAAAGGCAGCAGGATTACCGATGGTACACATTTTATAGATGCACATAACATAAGCATAACCCCCCACAGGCATACCGCTATGTCATAACTATCTAACAGTCTCAATCATCTCAGACATTGCACCAGAATTCCACAGTGTAGAGCGTTCCATTGAGTCCATCAGTCACCAAATTTGAGTAAATCCTTCATTTTTGGAAGGTGAGTCAGTTCTTCCAGCGGGAGAATTCTCCATATCTCCTCGAACCAATCCTCTGCTGTAGGCGCCTTGTTGGAGATCCATTGTTCCAAGATCACCTGTCTTGCTATAAACAACAATATTCCAAACAACTTTATATTTTATTTAGATTTTTCATTAGACAATATTACAGTTACATTCATACGCTATGAGATGACATTTACAATCAACAATGACAGTATCAGAGACACCAGACAAAAATAACCCAAAAAACAAAACGGGTACAACATCAAAATGTGCATAGTGTTGTAAATGTTGAATTGTAGTTTATGAATGTAACTGTAATATTGTCTAATGAAAAATAAATAATAAAAAAACACATTAGTCAACTTCTCCCTGTTTATTCTCAGGTTGTTTTTGGAAAATCAAGTTGTCCAGAATTTGTGCAGGAAGTCTATACCCCTGTCACCTACCATAACAAGTGAGTGCTTATGGTCCTAATGTGCAAATATTCTTGATGTTGAATTAATTTTTACTTTAAGTCTGTCTCTTTGTATCTGGCTGCTGTTTTCTTATATTCAACACACTCTCCTGTGCTATGTTCTCCGTCACTTGCTCTGTGTGTTCTCAGATCTCCAGACTTCTACGAAGAGGTGAAAGTGGCTCTTCCAGCACGTTTGACTGAGAGGCATCACCTGCTCTTCACCTTCTACCACATCAGCTGCCAACAGAAACAGAACCAGAGCGGCAGCTGTGAGACACTCATCGGATACTCTGTGAGATTTACCTCAAGATTCTTCATCGTATTCTTAATGTCTGTGTTCGCATGTAAAGAGTCATTAGGTGCTTTCCCACTGTAGGAGCCTTTTGTAGTTCCTAGAACCTTTTTTTGTGCATTCCCACAGCATAGGAAGTAAAAATTCCGATCATAGTTCTTAGAACCTTTTTAACTCCTACTCACAGTAAGGGTCTTTTTTAGTTCTAAAGGAACTATATGACGTGGGTGATTGGTAGACCTCAGGCCATGCCAATTTCCACATCTTGTAGGAGAGCGAATGTGTGAGGGTGAATATATCGCGGTTGTGATCAGGTCGTATAAGTTGTGTTGCTTTAATACAACAGTATACATCAGTTTATACAACAGATCTAAAAACATTTACATGACCTTTCCTGTTGGAGCGTCATCTGTAGTGTTTCAGCTCTCGTATCCACATCTGTGTGAACTTGTGAGAAGAGAAGGAACACACGTCTGGTCCATGAACAGACGAAGAGAAGACAGTAGAGTGTGTGGTTGATCGTGTTGTATGAGGCCAAATCCACCTTCACTCTGCTATTGACTAAACACATTATGGAGATTGTCTTAGACTCATTTGTATACTATTATATTATTCTGTAGATAAATGTAGATCATTCTCCAACACAGTGTGTACAGTATAGATACAACTAAAACTAAGACAAGAACTTTTGCTCTGGAAAACGTCTACTAATTAGATCATAATTGCAACTCTGTCTTCACAGACACAAACAGAAAAAATGTCTTTGTGGATAATGGATATTAAATGAATGCTGTGTTTTGCATTGTTAGAGTGCATGTGGTAACTCGGTTGCTTTTGTTATAATATAGTGGTTGCCCATGTTGAATAATGACCGACTCCAGACTGGCCAGTTCTGTCTGCCTATTGTCCTGGACCGACTGCCTGTTAACTACTCGCTGCACTCGCCTGAGGTAAGCACATCTGAGTATTAGAGTATGTGAATAGAATACAGTACATTACTATTACCTGTTATTGTCATAATGTATGTATGAGATTGGTGAGCTTTCTTCTCAGTGCAACCACAAATAGAAAATTAGAGATATACCTTTAATTGTCCCACAAGGGGAAATTTCAAAATACAGCAAGCAGAATACAGAGTAGAATAAAGAGTAGAAAAAACAGGGTAGAAGTGATATACAACAATTCAATTCTTGTATTACGTAGACAGTATGCATGGTCGAAGTCCCAGAGATGATACTGAGTGGCTGTGATGCATCGTCTGGAGCTGAGAGACTGTTAGGGTTGTACCTGAAAATAGTAAAAGAGGACACAGGGAGGCAAGTTATTCTTTACTCGCGAGGAGAGAGAGAGAGAGAGAGAGAGAGAGAGCCACATCCACCTGTCAACTCTGGCACCTTCTCCTCTGTCTCATCTTTTTATTAGAAATGGGTGTTTCCCTAGTTACACATTTATTAGTCTAAGACAATCAGTCACAACCATGGTTAATACATTACAACTTAGTATCTTGATATACTCATCTTACGGTTTCAAAGAGACTGAATGAATGATTGTTTGGGTTCAGCTTGGTGTTTATTTAGACAACTCTTTCCACATACACACTCATTTGCCACACAGACAATGGCAATCATGAATTTGCACACAATGCACACATGATAACACTTCAATACAAAGTTCTTCCAACAGAGACAGTAGTGTGAATATCCTCGCAGGCCGTTGTAGTGCAGCGCTTCAGCCGCTAACAGTTCAAACGTGCAACATTCATAACCGCAACAAACAGATCACAAACCGTAACCGCCATCCGCCAACCGCATCGCCAGTCCCCCCCCCTCCACCACTCTCCATATAATAGTAATAATTACAATAAAAGTGTAAATATATACAAGAAGAAAAATCTAAATGTATAAAAGTGAAAATGTGTGAAAATGTAAAGTATATACAAGTTGTGTATAAGATCAGATTACTACTATTCAGTCTGTGCTTCATCAATGTTACATACATGCATCTAAAAGTCACACAATGCCTATATTTAGCAAAGAACACTATTTTTTTCCTGACACACACACACACACACACACACACACACACACACACACACACACACACACACACACACGTACGTTATACTCTGTGTATCTTTTCTTCTTTCTGTGTAGAAACTTCCAGCCCAGGCGCCTCCAGTCAAATGGATGGAGAGTCATAAGGGTCTTTTCAGCCTGGAGATTCAGGCTGTGTCATCTGTGCACACACAGGTGAGATTACACACACACACACACACACACACACACACACACACACACATAAACCAGCCTTAAAACACACAAGACACACAGGGTTAATCGCTTTGGCATCGATGAGATGTTTTACAAACTATCATCATCGGCAGAACCAGTGCCAGTAGTGCCTGATGGCCAGTGTTAGGATCCTCATTGCTGACATAGACAGAAAACTGTTTCATCTGGTCATTCAGATGTTTTTTTGTGGTTGGTTTGAAGCAGGGATGTCAAACTCATTTCAGTTCAGGGGCCACATTCAGCTACATTTGATCTGAAGTAAAAACCAGTACAATAATAATGTAATCTAAATAATGTCAATTCCAAACTTTTCTCTATGTTTGAGAGTGAAAAAAGTCAAATTACATGTTTACATCTAAAAACTGTCCTTTAAAGCAATGAGAATAAGCATGAGCAAACTGAAAAGACAAGTGTAATTTGAACTTATTCTACCTGTTATTAAATGTCTTGTGTATCTGTATACACAAGACATTTAATAACAGTTAAAATATTGTTATAATTGTACTGAACTTCTTTTTGGTAATTTCAGGTTGTTCATATTTGTTCTATTCACATTTTTTTACAAAATCATACTTTGTTTTACTGTGAGAACATAATTATAATATTTAGAGCTAGGAGTATTTGTCAGTTATTATAGTATGTATTTTACTATGGTATGTATTTTTAGCTAATGTGTTCAACCTCAACATTTTGCAGCATGAATTCATCTTTTTTTTATTATTATCTTAAGTCATTAAATGACCCTAATGTACTTCGGAGATGTTAGATGTAGACCAGAGGTGTCAAACATGCACAAACAAAGTGTTTCAATCCAGCCCCCAGAAGGAATTTGAGGAATGCAAAAATTACACTTAAGTACAAAAGTGATACTTCAGGTTCCACATACAGGCTTGGAAAAATATGATCATAATAACCTATAAGTAATTGCAACTTGCAAGTTCAAAATTTTCTCTGTGTAAAGGTATATAGTCATGTAATGTTCCTATATTTATACTAAAATAAAGTATCATTTCACAAAAACATAAATAACCTGAACAAATATGAATTACCTGAAATGTCTGAAGAGATCTGTTGTTAAATGTTTTGCGTATTTGTAGATCCACTGTTATCTGTACGTTGTAACTTACACTATTAAATTGTAAACTGAGGTATAATGTTAAAATTACAATTATTATTATTATTATTATATGATGATGAAGATATAAAAATTAAGGAAAAAGGAAAACAGGAGGAGCAATATTTACTGGACAAAGACTCCACTATAATGAACCATGTGTGTTTTAATCCAGGATAACCACCTGGAGCGCTTCTTTACCCTATGTCACGCCCTGGAGGGCGGAGCCACATTCCCGCTACGGGTCAGGGACGAGAAGATCCCGGAGAACAAGTTGGAGCATGAGCTGAAGCTCAGCATCATCTCCCTGTCCTCCTCCAGTCTAGAGCCGCTGGTTCTATTCCTTCATCTGGTGCTGGATAAACTGTTCACCCTCATCATGCAGCCCATGGTCATAGCGGGACAGACCGGTGAGGGGTCATTTAACTTGCATCCAAAAGTTGGAAATAGTAACAAGTGGTTTGATGTGAGGAAATTAAAAGCTGTTGCACTACTAGTGACTCTGAACTCAAACAGTCAAAGTATGTGAAGGAACTGACAGCTCTTTATAACTGAGCAGGGCTTATAGAATGGTGGGTTTTTTTTTGCCATTGTATGTTTTTTGTGATTTTTCCTTTGTGTTTGTCTGTTGTCTCTGATCCTGCCATTATGGGTTGTGAATGTCGTGGTGTCAGATATGAATGTAACTGTAATATTGTAATTAAAAAGTAAACCCCCTCCCCTTCCAATCAAGATGTGGTAGAAGAAGTCAACAGTTGTGTGAACCTTGGTTAAAAAAAAAAGAAGTAGGATGTACTACTTTGGGGAACCGAGCCTTCACTGTTGCCGCCCCCCCGACTCTGGAACTCACTCCCACTACCCATCAGGAACTCGGACAAACGTCCCACATTCAAATCCCTTCTTAAAACTCATCTATTCAAAGTGGCTTTCGCTTAGGGCTTTTGTTTTTTTCACTTCATTGCTTCTCTGTCTGTTATGTAAAGTGTCTTTTAGTGTCCAAAAAAGCGCTATATAAGTTTGAGGTGTTATTATAATAATAATAATAATAATAATAACTACAAGATATGGAACCATTTATAAAGAACATGGATAATATACCAGTAGACCACATTGGTTCTTCTCTCTATACCCGAGCAGGGCTTATAGGACTTTGGAGGTCAGAGGTCAACATCGGGTTAGGGTCTCTATGGGACTCATGCCCTTCACTTATTTATTTATTTATTTTTGTAATTGTACCTATTTTGTCTTTCTTTTTCACTCACTACATAATATATAATCGATCATGTGATGATTTTATTTGTAATAATCACACATAATTTAGTTTTTAAAATCTTAATTGTAGTATGTGAATGCAACTATAATACTGTCTAATGAAAAATCCAAATAAAATAATAGAAATTTAAAATAAAATTGTTGCACATAAAAATATTGTATTGTCACTGTTATATTCAATCAGAATCATCAAAATACTATATTAATACTGAAGTAAAGTGTGTTCTTCCAAGTGCTCCATGACAGTACAAAGATGGAAAAGATATACAAATTGAGGAATAACAATATTTGCAAAGAACAAGATATAACAATGTAATAATAATAACAACATAGATTGCTATTTTACTCCTAATAGACATGTATATATACATATACGTTCAGCAATACACACACAAACATATATATATGTGTGTGTGTGTGTGTGTGTGTAAGTATATATACACACACACATATATATACAGATGTTATTGGTTATACTGTATGTGAGGAGTTCTGTGGTATTAATGACGTTATTGTATTGTGTGTGTGTGTGTGTGTGTGTGTGTGTGTGTGTGTGTGTGTGTGTGTGTGTGTGTGTGTGTGTTTATGTTTGTGTGTGTGTGTGTGTGTGTGTGTGTGTTTATTGTTTACTCCCTGCTGAGGTAGGTA
>JAPTHA010000029.1:22396627-22410379 GCA_029814585.1 Gymnapogon annona
TGTGTGTGTGTGTGTGTGTGTGTGTGTGTGTGTGTGTGTGTGTGTGTGTGTGTGTGTGTGTGTATGTATGTGTGTGTTCTGCAGCCAATCTGGCCCAGATAGCCTTCGAGTCAGTGGTGTCTATTGTCAACAGCCTCCATAATAGTCAGGAGCTGAACAGAGACCAGCAGGGTCGGAACAGCCTGTTGGCGTCCTACCTTTACTGGGTCTTCCGTCTCCCCGACCCCCCTCGGGACATGCATAATTCAGGTACTCTTTATTGAATTTTACCAATGTTTTGTTGACTTTTTTCTTCTATTTTTATTTCTTTGCTGCTGGTCTCTTATCTGCGTTTAATTATAAGGTCTTTTGTTCGTTAATAAACACAGCTTCAGGAAATGCCATCACTTGTGCAGAAAGCCGTTATAGCACCATGGGTCGAGCAACTGCCGCCACCGTGGGCAATATGCTTCTCCAGTCCCGCATCCGCAGCAGCAGCAACCCTGACATCCCTGGCCCGCCCTCATCTCCTGAAGACAACGAGGTCAAAAACATATTCACAGCCAAGGTACAAATACCGTGACATAAATGAAGCTGATAGTTCATACTCTGGGTTCGTACGGGTGATTGAAAACCTTGAAAATGCTCGCATTTTAATGTTGTATTTTCCAGGTTTGAAAAATGTGCTTGTAAATGCTTTAAATTGTTCTCATGGGTTGTCTGACTAAATGGGACACATATTAAACGGAGAGAAATAAAGTAAGTGGAAATAAAAAACTATGCCTTCACTGCTCACGCTCTGATGGGTTTGACCAGAGCTGGATTGATTGATATGTGTTTGGAAATTTCCCCTAGTGGGACTAATAAAGGAATCTAATCTAATCTAAGAGGACAGTGCAGCAGCATGAGACCAACATGCCAGGAGGTTGGGGTTAGGGTTAAGATTAGCGTTAGGGTCAGGGTTAGAGTTAGGACAGTGCAGCAGCATGAGACCAGCATGTCAAGAGGTTGAGCTATGGTCAGAGTTAAGGTCAGGTTTAGGGCTACGGTCAGGGTTAGAACAGTACAGCAGCATGAGACCAACATGCCAGGAGGTTAGGCTTAGGGTGAGGGTCAATGTTAGGACAGTACAGCAACATGAGACCAACATGTTTCAGTTTTTATGAACATTGGCTGAAAAACAGTGAATATAACATGAACCAAATCCATGTGGAGCAAAATATACAAAAAGGAGAGTGAAAGGTACATCACAGAGATGACTAGGCCTACATGTGTTACCTAACTGTTAGCTACATGAATGTAGAAGCACTATGGTATTTGTCTGAATGACAATGTCAATTATTAAGTTCAGAACAAAGCCAGCGTTTCTCAGCAGTCAAGTGTAGAAACTGAGAATTGAAGCACAGCTGATGTTAGTGTATAAGATGATTGACAGGAGAGTAGAGGTATAATGTGATTGACAGAAGAGTAGACGTATAAGATGATTGACAGAAGAGTAGACGTATAAGATGATCGACAGAAGACTAGATGTATAAGATGGTAGAAGAATACGTATAAGATGATCGATATTTCTCTCTCTCTCTCTCTCTCTGCTGTTGGAGTTTGTTGGTGAGAAAAAGAGTGAGAAAATTTGATAAACCCCTTTCAGTCAATGCTAGTAGATATTCTACCTGTAGGTTGTATAAAATTTTCTCCTTATTGGTGCTGGGAAACCTGAAAAAAATTGACCTTAAAAGTCTAGAAATATAAAGTTAAAATATATTCATTATATGAAAAAAGCTTGACTTTGTCTCTCCCTCTTTCACATTAATGTCCACATTTCACCAGCGCACTATGTGGTTTAATATATTTGTCGTCCACACACTTTGTTATGCAAATATCCCAGCACACTCGCTTGTACACACAAAACAGCCATTTGCTTTCCATCCCCACAGTACATTAGGTGACATAATAGGCCTCTAGACTGCCTTGCTATTGGATGCATCCATCTCACTCAATGTGATGGAACTGATGTCTGTCTGTGTTTGTCTCCAGGGCCTCAACAACCCTGGCAGCCGCATGTCCACCTATGTAGACGCAAACAGTCATCAAAACTCCACAGGAAGCACCAGGCCGTCCAATAGAAAGGTATGCGTATGTCATCTGTCTGAACCCACGTAAGTGTCTCACTACAGCTATGCGAAAAGTGACATGATGTGTTGTATATTGCATTCCTGAACTGGTTAGATACTGGAAGATCCTTGCAGTTATTTGATGAATAGAAAGCATAAAAAAGAAGTAGGATGTACTACAAGATATGGAACCATTTATAAAGTACATGTGCCAGGAAACATGTACATCACATTAGTTTAGCTCGAAGCCTGAGCAGGGCTTGTAGGACTTAGGGGATCAGTGGTCAATGTACTGTATGTCTCTATGGGACTCACACGGTTCACTTATTTATGGGTTTTATTTTGTCTGTTTCTTTTGTTATTGTACCTGTTTTGTTTTATGTGTTATTTTTTTTGGTGTGTCTCTAATCCTGTCATTGTGGGTTGTGAATGTTGTCTTGTAGTGTATGAACATAACTGTAGTATTATCTAATGAAAGATTTACTTAAAATAATCTAAATTTAAAATAAAGTTGTTGTACATGAAAATGTTGTATTATCACTGTTATAAAAAAACAAAGTATCACAGCACAAAATGTATACTTTGTTTTCAAACCATGAAAGGTGTAGCGTGTGCAGGGTTAACCCAACTCCAACACCACATGCAAACCTTCCCAAGGATGAATTTTCCATCAGATATACATGGTGGAAGATCACAAATTCAGCCAAAAATCATACAATATTGTTTAGACATTAACAAGTTGTGATAAGCAAATCAAGTTGAGATGTTGAAAACACATTGCACCCTGTCCTTGCATCTTAGTCAATTTAAATATAAATAAACCCATTATGTACCTGTCTTGTTGCTATAGTTACTGGCATCTGAAGTAGGCTAAGCACAGTAGTGGTGATAAATGTATTTTCATATATATTCTGTTTTACCAGATTAGGTGTGTGCATCTGTAGGGGTTATATTAAAGTTTACTTATTTGTATTTTTTTTGGTAATATAAATGTAATTTAATATATTTATGTATCGGTTTTAAACTAAAAATGGGTATTTAAACTGCACAACAAGGGAGACACTGCCATTATAGAACAAATGGAATAAAAACATGTATGACAAAAAATTAAAAGGTGCAGAAGCCTGTCATTCTTGAACAGTTTAATTTGTGATACCTGTTAATGTGTTATTAATGTTAAAGAAATACTGTATATAAGTTTGGAGAAAAATTAGCCACCCCAAATGACCTTTTTTAAATGCTACATCCTATTAATTCACCTTTTAAAAACACTAAAACCCTCAGTTTGTTTTGAATTTATTGTCTGTGTGTGTGTGTGTCTCTGTTGTGTCTGATCCTGTCATTGCGGCCTGGGAATGTTGTCTTGTAGTGTATGAATGGAACTATAATGTTGTCTAATGAAAAACATAAATGAAAGTTCATATTTTGCCAGTTGCTTTTAATGACCACTAGGGGTCAGTGTGACACTGCGGACTCCAGTGAGTTTGCTTTTTAATGGGGGTTTTTGTTTGTCTTTTTGCTCATAGCCAAAGTTTAAGTTTAATGTTGCTTCCAGTGTTTTTTCTTTATGCTTTAGCTAATGAGATAACCTTTAAAGTATTAGCAGCTAAATGCACATTATGTCTCACTCTGATTTGTCTGCTTTGTCTCTTGCAGCAGTTTCATGAGGAACTGGCCTTGCAGATGGTTGTCAGCACTGGAGTCTGCAGAGAAAATGCCTACAAATATGCATGGTTCTTCTTTGAGCTGCTGGTCAGTACTCGCTTCCTTTTTCTTTTGAGTATAGTGCAGGGGTTGTCAAACATGTGGCCTGGGGGCCAAGTGGGGCCAAAGATTCTAATCCGGCCCGCGAGATGAATTTGTGAAATGCAAAAATACAGATATTACAGAAAAATATTTACAAAAATATTTTCATGTAATTTTCCTGTATTTACACTCAAAGTATAATTTTATAAAAAGCATAAATAACTGAACAAACAGAAACAACCTGAAATGTTTGAAGAGAAGTGTCATTTTAACAATATTCCACCTGTTACTAAATGTTTTGTGTATTTGTAGATCCACTGTGACCTTCAAGTTTTAATGCACATGTATAAATTATAAACTGATGTATAATATCAGAATCAGAATACTTTATTAATCCTGAGGGAAATTGTTTGAATATAATAATACTGTTAAAAGTATACTTATTCACATTGTTTTGAAGGACAATTTGTAGACAAACATTTGTATCATATAAGGACAGTTTGGAGTGGGCATTATTGATATGTTATCGTGTTATTATTTTATTGGCCCACCCACTTCACACCAAATCTGGCTGAATTTGGCCCCTGAACTAAAATGAGTTTGACACCCCTGGTATAGACCCTCTTATTGACACAAAGAAAGGCACTCCTGTAATTTAAGAAATGGTAGGTGTTCCTGTTCATAATCAGTAAATTATGGTAATAAATATGGCTATAACCAAAAAGTGCATGACATCATGGGAATCTGCCCACAGTAATAAATAAATACACAATAAACAGAAAAACCAAAGGCATGTGGTTCATTATTAATTCACTTTGCATCTGCCTTGTTCTGCTGTAATTTGGCGTCATTGCTCATCTTTATTCTCATCTGCTCAATTTATCATTTTATTATTTATGTGTAATGCCTGCATGGAATTCACAATCAGATGTGTATTTTAATATTAGAGTTCATAAATCACACCAAATGTAATTACGTGAGAGATAAATAAACATAGCTTTGTCAAGGTGGTATTTTTTATCAGATGTAATGGGCATCTATGAAGTGACTTAATGTAATCTTTTTTCAATTATTTGTGTTCAAAATGAAATTGTTTATAATTTATGTGTATATTATTGTATTTTGGATTTTTTTTTCAATGGATAGTATTATGGTTACATTCATAGACTACAAGACCCACAATGGCAGGATCAGAGACAACAGACAAAAAACATGTGTAAGCACAAAAAAACACCAACCAGATACAATGACAAATGAATGAAATAAGAAAGAAAAAAATACACAAAAAGCTCAAAAACACGAATAAATGACACTATAAATAATAAAAAATAAGTGAACCGCTTGAGTCCCATAGAGACATATGTTGACCTCTGAAGTCCTACAAGCCCTGTTCGGGTGTATAGTATTCTGGTACATTTTCCATGTAGTTTATAAATGGTTCCATATCTTGTAGAACATCCTACTTCTTTTTTTCATCCAGTAGGTTATTTTCTCCAGGTTCACACAACTGTTGACTTCATCAACCACATCTTGTTTGGAAGGGGGTGGGGCCTAATTTCCACAGTCTATAGTTCTTGTATGTTTTATTTAACATTCTGTCGATTTGTCTTTAGTATTGTTATGGTCCGTGGCTGAAGAATTGGCTGTGCTAGTGCATTTTGTAATGGGTTTGAGTTTGGCTCATTATTTACACAGGTGAAGAGCATGGCTCAGCATGTGTCTCAGCTGGATAGGAACAATGTCCCCCGACGAAGCCGCTTCTCTGACAGATTTAAAGACGACATCACCACCATCGTTTCCGTGGTTACAGCCGAGATTGGGACTATCCTCATCAAACAGCAAAAGGTACAAGACGTTAACATGATTACAGTTGCAATACAGCAGTGCTTCTCAATATAGCGCCACCTAGTGTGCGCAGGGAGGCAGCTTCCATGGTCAAGATGTTCAAACAGCTGAACAATTAATACCACCCGCTTCACAACCATCAACCTGTTGAATCGCGCTTACGATCAAGGAAGAGTTTCTCATTGTGGAACAGCTTCCCCCTAACTCCCAAGCCAGGTACAGAGTGAGGAAGTGGATAGAGACCCAACCACATCTCCAAAACCAGGCCCTTCCACCACACCAGGAACATATAGGACCGGGCTCTGATCAGGAAGGACTGGGTGGCACAGGCCGAGAGCCAGGGTTGGCAAAACCCTGGATAATATGCACAAGTAGGGATTCAAGGACAGTCCAGCATGTCCATGTGGAGACCCCATACAGAGAATGGATCACCTACTTGTTCATGTTCCCTGGGACCGAGGTGCTCCGTCAAAGACCTTCGTGAAGCCAGCGATACTGCAGTCACCTTTGTTCGACATTGGCGCGATAAGATATGATGATGATGATGATGATGAGTGCTTTTCAGTCATTTTGTTCACAAATCTAGGCAGAAGACACCCCACCCCACCGCAATATATGAATACTATCATTTCTGTCTAAGTAGTGCCTGGATAGCTCAGGTAAGCTTGGTAAGGCACCGGTCTGGTGCATAGGGGACCCGGGTTCGATTCCCAGTGTGGGTCCATGGGCAAGACCCTTCACGCTGCTACGTACAACTGTAGCCTGAATGTCTCATTGTGCCGATCCCAAGCCTGGATAAATGCAAGGGTTGTGTCAGGAAGGGCATCCGACGTAAAAACTTCTGCCAAATCAAATATGCAAAGCTGTGGCGACCCCGGGAGGGAAAAAGCCGAAAGAACTCATCATCATCATTTGTGTATAAGTATGTAATATGAGTTTTATATGTAGTTAGATGGAACACCCAGTTCATACTGTCTCCTCCTCTCTGGTACTTGCTCCAGCTCTGCAACCTCTCGCCCGACGCCGTAATTCCTTCGGAATCTTGGGTTGCTGTCATGGGAGTACCTGCTGTTGATAACTCCAACAGCTGATCCCGACTGTAAAACGGATGTGGCGTTGAGTCCCATAAGAGAGCAGCAAACTGGGCTACTACCCTCATAAAACTCAAACGTCACATGTCCATGTTGTGATTGGGGTGTAATGTCTTTAAGTGACACCTTTATTAATTTGTCTTGATGCTGTTTGCTGTCTAACAGTTTTAGACTTAGACTTCCTTTATTGTCATGACACAGACACACACAATGAATCTGGCAACAAAATGTCATAGATTCTCAGCTGATAACCCAGATAAATATGGAAATAGAAAAGTGCACAGCTGCTGAAATGAATCCAAAGCAAAGAGTGTCTGCAGTGTAGATGTGACAACACAGTCAATAATAAATAAGAAATAAAATAAGATGGTCAATGTAAACAGTACTATAAACAATGAAAAAATTGCACATCAGTGTAAACAGAACTACAAATAAAATATTAATACTATAAACGGTGAAGGTACCACATATCAACGTAAACAGTACTATAAATTGAGAGAATACTGCACATCAATGTGCTGTTCACATTTGCACAGTGCAAATACCAAATATCAGTGTAGACAGTAACCAGTACTATAGACAGCACTATAAACAGTGAAAGTACCACATATCAATGTAAACGGTACTATAGCAGTGCAAGTACCACATATCAGTGTAAACAAACCATAGACAGTACTATAAACAGTACAAGTACCATGCATCTATGTAAAATAGTACTATAAACAGTGCGAACTGCACATCAGTGTAAACAGAACTACAAACAGTGAAAACACTATACCTCAATGTAAACAATACTATAAACAGTGAAAATACCACACATCAATGTAAACTACTATAAACAGTGAAAATACCACACAGTGTAAACAGTACTATAAACAGTGTAAACACTGCACATCACATCAAGTACTGTTTAATAGTCTGATGGCTCGGGGGAAGAAGCTGTCACTGAACCTGGCCGTTCCACAGCGGATGCTGCGCAGCCTCCTGCCCGACGCCAACAGACAGAACAGTCCATGATGGGGGTGGGTGGAGTCAGAGTATATGTGATGGGCTCTGGCCAAACAGCGGTAGTGTGCAATGTCCTGCATGGGGGGAGAGGAGTCCCAATGATCTTCTCCGCAGCCCTCATCACTCTCCTCAGAGGCTTCCGGTCCGAGGCCTTACAACTCCCGGACCAGATGGAGATGCAGTAGGTCATCAGACCTTCAATGGTGCCTCTGTAGAAGGTAGTGAGGATGGGAGTGGGGAGGGAGACCCATCTCATACGCCGCAGGAAGTGCAGGCGCTGCTGGGCCTTCGTCACCACAGAGGCCGTGTGGAGGCACCAGTCGAGGTTGTCAGTGATGTGCACCCCTGGGAACCTGTGCTACTGACAACCTCCACTGCACTGTCATTGATGAAGAGTGGGGGGTGACTGGGCCGTGATCTCTTGAAGTCAACAATAATGTCCTTAGTCTTAGACACAAAGCCCACTGGTCTTTCCTGGTCTCCCACCTTCGTCACAGTGAAGTCGAGCACTACACACTGTTGGTCATGTTTCCTGGTGTTAGCTTTAGGGAGACTTTGGTTTCTCTCATTATCTCCGTCTCTCTCTGTCTTTCTTTTCATGTAAATATTCTCTCATATCCCCCCCCCACACACACACAAACACACATGCAGACACGCACACACACGCAATCACACATACACACACCACGTACACAGGCACTCCCTGGCATCGCGAGAAGCACTACACCGGAGTAATCCTTCTACATCTCCGTCTGGTCAGGTGCAGCTGCAGCCTCCATGTACATGTTGTCAGTGTCCTCCACGCGACAGGGAGCTGACGGTGCTAATTACATTTTTGTCACTCGTAGAAAAACTCTGTGTGCACAGCCCGATTCTCAGCGAGATCCAGTCAGTACAGCTGACTGATTGCTGTTTGTTGGTTGTTGTTTTAGGAAGTAGAGCAAGCAGAGAAAGTCAACATTAGCCTGGCCTTCTTCCTCTATGACCTACTGTCTCTCATGGACCGGGGATTTGTTTTCCTGCTGGTGAAGAACTACTGCAACCAGGTAGACGGCCATAACAGACCGAAGAATTTAACGCACAGGTTTCAAACATATGGGGGACAAATGCGGCCCATGGGATGAATTTGTGAAATGTAATAATTAGACCCAAGATATTTGCAGCAATTATAGTTCAGGTTCCATGTACAGACTGGGAAAAATATTATCATAATAACCTACAAATACTATTTCAAAATTTTCTCAGTGAAAATGTTAATATTTTTATTCTTAAACAAAGTATAATTTCACAAAAAAACATGTATATTGTGAACAAATTTAAACAACTTGAAATGAGAAGTAAGTGTAATTTTACCAATATTCTACCTGTTACTAAATGTTTGGTGTATATTTGTAGATCCACAGTGATCTGTAAGTTGTAATATGCATGTATAAATTCTAAACTGAGGTATAATATTGATACAATTATTTATTGGTTTTCTTCATAGTTTTGAGGTTGTTAATGGTGTTCACTGTTTTAAAGGACAGTTTTTAAACATAAACATTTTCATCGTAAGAGGACATTATTGATATGTAATTCTGTTATTATTGTACTGACTCCACCCACTTCACATCATCTGGTTGAATTTGGCCCCTGAACTAAAATGACCTCGACACCCCTGATTTAATGTCTCTCACATTGGTATTAAACTCTTGAGTTTTTTTAAGTCTTCTTTCCTTTGAGTTTTCTTCATATCTGCATATTTATTGTTTCTTTTATAGATGTCCGCCAAAAGTGTTTCAATGTCGACGCTGATCAGCATGCGTCTGGAGTTTCTCAGAATCCTGTGCAGTCACGAGCACTACCTCAACCTGAGCCTTTTCTTCAGTAGCCCCACCTCCGCCCCTGCCTCGCCGTGTCCATCCATCTCCTCACAGGTCTGACAACTCGTCAGTTACAATAAGCACTTTTCGTTTTCTTTACATTTATTTGTTTTTGATTTTTCATTAGACAATATTGCAGTTATATTCATACACTACAAGACAACATTCACAACGCACAATAACAGGATCAGAGACAACAGACAAAAAAAACATGACTGACTGTGTGAATGCACAACCAACAACTTCCCCTGGGGAGAGTAGTTCCTACAACTCATTTACAGATACAGCATGAGAACTAAAATAAAGACTAAAACTACTACTCTGTGGGGAAAAAAAACAAAAAACACAAGTAAGTGCTACTACATGAGTCACATAGATACATATGACCTCTGACCTCCTAAGTCCTACAAGCCCTGCTTGGAGCTGAACCGATGTGATGTCCTGGTACATAACATTTTTAAGCAGGTTTTTTTGTTTTCAGCTCAGAGACAAAACTTTGTTGCAGAAAAGGTTGTGGAACCTGGACGTCTTTTATCCTTTTACAAGTGTAGATTAGTTTAATGCTGTACGCTTTTAAGAGGCCACTTAAGAAGATGACTGATGAAAAAGGGGAGTCGAGAAATTATTAAATGGCGGAAATGAGACGGTGCTCCTTCGGTTTCCTCTGTCACTCTTTGGCTTGGTCTCTATTTTCAGAGTTCTGGCTCGTGTAGTTTCCAGGAGCAGCAGAGGATCTTGGGGCTGTTTGAACTTTCTCAGGAATTCAAGCAGCAGCACTATCTGACTGGTCTGCTACTGACGGAGCTCAGCACTGCTCTAGACATGGAATCAGAGGGGTAAGTAGACTCACGCATTCCCCTTCCTTCTAGGTGAGACCATGTTTGATATGGCCTTAATGTACCACTGAGGCAGAAACCTGGTGAAGCTCATATTAAAAAGATAATGAAAAATGACATTCACTTTAGATAGTCCTGTCCTTCAGGAAAGTGTTTTGTGAGTGCAAATTTTCCTGAAACTCAATTTATTTAGATTTTTCAAAAGGCACTTTACACTTACATTCATACAATGCAAGACGACATTTACAACCCACGATGACAGGATCAGAGACAACAGACAAAAAAAAAAAAAAAACACCTACAAAAAACACAATCAGTACAATCACCAAGACCAAAAAAAATCAACACATAAATAATTGAAGGGCTTAAATGAGTCCCACAGAGACATATGTTGACCTCTGACATCCTAAGTCCTACAAGTCCTGCTCAGGTATATAGAGCTAAACCAATATGGTGTACTGGTACATTTTTCATGTAGTTGATAAATGGTTCCATATCTTGTAGTACATCCTACTTCTTTTTTTTATCCAGTAGGTTATTTTCTCCAGGTTCACACAACTGTTGACTTCTTCAACCACATCTTGATTGGAAGGGGGTGTGGTCTAATCTAAATTTTTTATCAATACATTTCTTAGTGATTGAATTTCTGTCAGTTTCTTCACATACTTTGACAGTTTGAGTTTAGTTATATTCACTAGTAGACAGATTTCAGAGTCCAGTGGAAAGATGACCCAATGGGCCTGTTTTATTTATTATCAGATTCTGAACAATGTTTTATTTTGAAAAACTAGCAGATTCTATGGGCCACATGTGTGTACTACCTTCTTCAAATGGCTGTTCTAACACTAACACATAATACGTTAGCATTAGCTAAATTAAACCCATAAACAAATGTCTTTGTTTGGTTTCTTTGGTTGTAGAGAGCCGTTGCTCATGTTATGTTGTTACTGCTACTAAAGTTACATACACAGTGGATTTACCATTATTATTATTATCTTTACTTAATACCAGTTCTTATGTCAGTCCCATTATTTTATTTTGTTTGCAAAATTTCAGTTTGTTTCAATTTTACTCAAACTTTAAGTTAAATACGAAAACACAACAAATCTAAGAAATCAATTACTTATGCACTTATCAACTGTGATGAAGCTTATCGAGTCCTGCCCCTTCCTTACTTTCATTGTCAAATTCTAAACTGAATAACTTGCATACAATGGCTATCACGTTAAAATAAGTTTTACGGGTTGTATCACCATTGCACCGTCATTCTGCTTAGTAATTTAAAAGTAACAAATAATTTAAACAAATAGAGAGCTAAACTATGCAGGTTGTAATATGGAATCACAAAACTTCATTATAAACCCCACCAATACATTATACATTAGAGTTACATTTCAAGATCTCTATTCGTCCCTGGGGGCGATTGCTCAGTCCTCAGTACCATTTAAAACAATAGGAGTCAGAATGTGTCATGCCAGTTTGTGTGAAAAGTGTATTTCTCTCCAGGGGAAAAGTCCAGAGAAAGGCCATCAATGCCATCTACAGTCTGCTGTGTTCCCACGATCTCGACCATCGGTGTGTAAAAACCGAGGTCCGAGCCAAAGTGGCCGCTCTCTACCTCCCTCTGGTGGGCATCATCATTGACTCCACCAACTATCTGGACTTCACTGGTATGTGCCCGCACGCACATATACAGTAGATGCTGTATTTTATGTGCTGTGCTGAAGAAATGCATAAACATAAATTGCATGTATGGTAATTTAAATCCATGCCCTCAAAGTTGTCCTTGGGAATCCATAAACTTTAAAACCATCACGTCATCCCACACTTGGGCGCATATAAATTTGTAGATGTGTACACAGTGAAGTTGGAACAGTTACAAAATCCAGAGTGTTTACACAAACCCTGACTACATTAGTGCTTGTCATGTTCTTTGAATTCACAATAGTCTCTTTCACTGCTATTTTAACAGACAGCTATCCTCTGTTCAGTATTATGACTGCACAAGTCGATTTTAGCTGCCGAAAATGAAACGTCAATTCTGTAAACTTAGACATGCTCCAGTCCTGTTCCTGCTTTATTTCTAATTAAGAGTCAAGTCAGTTTATTTATGTAGCACAATTTAAAACAGCAGAAGTTGACCCAAAGTGCTTTACAGACACAGATGACATTTAAAAATGTCAAAATCCAATGAAGTAGACATAAAATAATAACACAATAAGTAAATACATAAAATTATGGTAGAATAGGGACTCCATTTTTTAACAAAAACTATAAATTTTTTTCTAAAACAACACAATTAAAATGACAACTCACAGATAGAGATTATCATTGAACACAGTCTCAATGTCTCATTGTGCTGGTCCCAAGCGCGGATAAATACAAGGGTTGTGTCAGGAAAGGCATCCGACGCAAAAACTCCTTCCAAATCAAATATGCGAACTGGATTCGCTTGGCGACCCCGGAAGGTGAAAAGCTGAAAAAGCTCATCATCATCACACATGTAAAAATAAAAAGTTTAATTAAAGATAAAAAACTAGAGAAAACAACATGCTTAAAATGACAACTCAGGGATAGAAATTATCACTGAACACATAAGTAAATAGATAAAATAGACATCAGACAACAGAAAATTAATAAATGGCAAGTTTAAAAATAACAACCAATGCAATAGACAAAAAAGGAAATAAAATAATAAAATGAGTAAATCAAAAGGCACTCTAGTTTTTTTTAAAAGTCTGAGAAAGCAACACGATTAAAATGACAACTCAGAGATAGAAATTGCTGAACACATACGTACAAATAATAAATAGAATAGAGATCAAACAACAACAGAAATTTCATAAATAGCAAAAAAAAAAACAACCAATATAATTCAGATAAAACAAGCTAAAAAAAGACTGAGAGTGTGTTACCCCCGATCTTCTGAAGTTTAACACACGTGATGCCTGTTTCTCTGTACAGTTTCCGACTCACGTGGTGGGAAAAACAAGACTGGTGGACCTGAGGATGACCTTGAAAATGTCCCACCCATCAATCAGTCTGTTGCCATGGCAATCGCCGGGAATCCCTTTAACACCCTAGGCCGGAATGTTCTTGTTTCCATGGCATCCCTGGTAAAAAAAATATTAATGATGTCTTAATTTTCAGATCAAAAACAATTCTAGAGATGCTTCTTTGGATTGTTTTTAAATGTTCAAAGTGTGTGTGTGTGTGTGTGTGTGTGTGTGTGTGTGTGTGTGTGTGTGTGTGTGTGTGTGTGTGTGTGTGTGTG
>JAPTHA010000029.1:22410479-22434731 GCA_029814585.1 Gymnapogon annona
GTGTGTGTGTGTGTGTGTGTGTGTGTGTGTGTGTGTGTGTGTGTGTGTGTGTGTGTGTGTGTGTGTGTGTGTGATAGAATCTGTGAGTGCTGAGCCTCCTAACAGGTGAGCTGCACTGAGGTAGACTGATTAGCTGTCAGAGCCACACACACACTTCATCCATCCTGAAAAAATCACACGCACACACATATACACACGTCTGCAGGAAATGGTTTATGGGCAGGCATGGCCATCATAAGTGAACAGGGCTGTCCTCTTTGACAAACACATCCATCAAGTGTAGCTACAGCAACAACACAGCCACTAAAACTGAACGCTGCAATTCTCCTCCTTTTCTCCAGTACTCGAATTTGTTTCTTTTATGCCATTACAAAAAAAAAAGTACTGCTATGGAAAAAGCTGATTTTCACACAAATGGAGGGTCTGGTATTCATCACCAATCTACCGTATTTTCCATACTATGCAGTGCAGCTGAATACAAGCCACAGCCACTAAATTTTAAAATGAATTAATATTTTACATATTTATATTCACTACTTAACAATACTTAAATATTCTCTTATTTAGATATTTCATTAGACATTATTACGGCTACATTCATAACCCACAATGACAGGATCAGAGATAACAGACAAAACAAAACAAAAAAAAAAACACACACAGAACACAAAAAACACCAAATTGGTACAAATAAGCGAAGGGCATGAGTCACAGAGAGACATATGTTGACCTCTGACCTCCTAAGTCCTACAAACCCTGTTCGGGTATATAGAATTGAACCAATGTTGTGTGCTGGTAAATTTTCCATGTAGTTTCTAATTTATTTTTTTTATCAGGTTTATTTGAACATAAAATTAAAAGAAAGAAACAATCACCAATTTGCTGACACGTTCAAAAGGAGTGAACAGAATTCTAAACTTATTAATACCACCCCTTCGCCATGCATTATGTTAAATGTTTATCCCTTTACCCTGAAATATCTACCACCACCTCCACAGATAACAATAATTAACAATTTAGAATACACACATTATCACGATGAAAAGGACATAAACGAATGCTCCCAACAACAAACGCAAAAAATGAACCAACTTATACTGAAGGTAAATGAATAAATACACAGTAGCAGTAGCCAGGTTCACACAACTGTTGACTTCTTCAACCACATCTTGATTTGGAGGGCGCGGGATCTCATTTTAATTTTCTATCAGTACATTTCTTAGTGATGGTCAACAGGATTTTTGTCAGTTTATTAACATGCTGTATTTTCCAGGCTAGAGAGTGCACCTGAATACAAGCCGCAGCCACTAAATTTTAAAACACTCTATTTGTACATATACAAACCCCAATGGACTATATGATGTCTACGTTATGACATGAGATATTTACACTGAAAGATTTAGCAGGTATTTATTTCTATACCTTAACTCAGTGGCATCAGTCATTTTAATTTAAGGGCCAAATTCAACTATAAACTGAAACTATAGGTAATGTGGACAAAAAGTGACTGTACATACAGTAAATATGGATGCCAGAGTCCTCTACTCATTCCTCAGTTTGATGTGCTTCCCTTTCTTCCTGCTTCCCGCGCTCTTCTAATCTTAACAACGCAATCTTGGGAGGTGAGACGTATTAAAATGAGCCTGGTGATGTGTTCTCCATTTGGCTCGTACTCATATCCGCTGTTGGAGAAAGACCTGGAAAAGCAGGTTTTAGGTGGGACACCGAGAGCACTCTGAGGTTAATGGCTACATTCATCAAAGCTGCCACATAGTGAAGCAGCAGTAGCCCTCTATAGTATCCATTCATCATCACACCAATGAAGGTGAATTAATCTGCAGTGGATTTAACGCCTATTAAGACGGAAGGAAAATTTCACCAACAGCAGTGTGGAAGAAGTGTTTAAATGTACTGTGTGAATGAAGTTACGACCAACACTGGCAGGGTTGGAGATGTGTTATGAAAGGAGGACAATCAATTGCATGTAAGGAGCTTTCCCACTGGAGGAACCCTTTTTGGTTCTTAGAACCTTTTATAGATCCTAGAATCTTTTTCCATGCATTCCTACAACATAGGAACTAACAATTACAACCGTAGTTTTTAGAACCTTTTTATCTCCTACTCACATGCAGGGTCTTTTTTAGTTCTATAGTAATTATATGGCGTGGGTGTTTACTGATTGGTAGACCCCAGGCCACGCCCATTTCCACGTCTCACAGAAGATGGTGTGCTACAGTGAATTTAGCGCGGCTGTAATCAGGTCATAGGCACAAGTCATTTTGCTTTAATACAACAGTATACAGTACATCAGGTTATACAGAACAAACACCATTTATTAGTTAACAATAATAAACACTTCATGTGACCTTTGACCTTTCCCATTGGCACGTCATCCGTAGCCTTTCATCTCTCGTATCCACATCTGTGTGAACTCGTGAGAAGAGAAGAAGCACACATCTGGTCCATGATGTGATGAAGAGAAGACAGGAGAGAGTGTGGTTGATTGAATTGTTGATTATGGGATGTATGAGGCTAAATCCACCTTCATTATTCTATAGTATTCAAATGTGCACTTATACTTTACCCTGTTAAAGGGTAATACAGTCTAGGGAGGGTTAATAACAGTGTGTAAAGCGTTAGTATTTATATACATATAGATATAGATAGATAGATAGATTAGATCCCTTTATTAGTCCCCTACGGGGAAATTTCAGTTTACAGCAGTACATATAAGACAAGACACACACAAAGAGATACTGCAAATATGATGAAAAATAAGAGTAATATATATAACGGCTCTGTGATTTTTCCCTTCCCGCGGGAGGTCTTTGCACCTAACAGTGGAATTCAGGTTTTATTGTGGGATGTCAGTGCAGCACATACGTGGATGAAGGGTTCTGTATTTGTTTTGCTGGCGCTCCTTCAGCTACAGAGAACAACACTGCTAGAAGTGTCTTTGTTTTCCTGATTTCTCCCCAGCAAGGTAAATCCGTGGCCACCCTCGCCGCAGACACCAGTCGCCACCTTCTGGTGTGTTTCCTGTGGGTGATGAAGAACGCAGATGGGGGCCTGATTCAGCGCTGGACCATAGACATGCCTCCTTCACAGCTCAATAAGCTACTGGAACTTCTCACCATCTGTATATCCTGCTTCGAGTACAGGGTTAGTTTGCTCTTTGTCATCTTTTTTTTACTTTCGATGCTTGAATTTTCACAAGACAGTATTAAAGTTACATTTAAATAAACACAAAAAAAGTGACAAACACAAAAAACAAAATAAATAAATAGAAAACAAAATAAGTGAATTGCATGAGTCACAGAGACATATATTGACCCCTGACCTCCTGACATGGCTACTCTTAACCATAAAAAAGCACTTGTAATAATCCTTGTGTTTTCATCTCTCCTTGTAAGCATCAACTTTTAACTGACAATTCGAAGAATATGTTTTATTAGACTACAGTTACAGCTTAAATGCTTATTACACAGGTGATTTTTATTTAATAGTTTAATACATGGTAGGATCCTGCACATTTCCCATGACTGTGCAATGTAAGAGTGGAACTCATGTAATGAATAGGTTTTTTCACATTTTTTATTCCCTATATGACAATATTACAGTTACATTCATACACCGCAAGATGACATTCACAGCCCACAATGACAGGATCAGAGAAAACAGACAAAAAAAACTCACAAAAAAGGGCACAAAAAACACAAAACGGCTTCAGTGACAAAAGAAAAAAAAACTCACATAAATAATTGAACTGCATGACTTGCATAGATAGAGATACGATATATCTGATGTGATTTTTTGATAGTTGTACAATTTTTTTTCAATATTTTGTTGTTGTTGTTTCACTGGGTTTTGAAGTCTGTGTGAATATATGTGTTTGTAGGGGAAACAGAGCAGTGACAAGGTGAGCACCCAGGCTTTACAGAAGTCTCAGCAGGCAAAGCTACAGCTGGAGGAAGCCCTGCTGAGAGGAATGGGCGCCCGCGGGGAAATGATGAAACGAGTTGGAGGTAGAACATGTCCTTAAACTACCAAAAATACCCCTCACGCTGACATTTCCATCAAATAGATTTGCATTTTCTGCAGCATTTTAAAATGTTAAATATTACCTATTCCTGACACTAATATGCCCTCAAAATGTACAGAGTTATCAGTTTTTTCCTTTTTTTTTCAGTCAGCAAATTTGTGTAGGAACCAGATTTGGTTTGTGTGACACTTAACATACCTCTGTGCACAGAAACTCATTTTGTGCAAGTTATCTGTCAAAAGGAAAATTGAAGCCCACACAAATGTGAGGAAAATAGTCAGTGTTTTGTTGCTGTTTCAATAAATCTACTGTATTAAAAAAAGTGATCTGCTAATTTTATAATTTTATTTAACGTCTTTGAACTCTAATGTCATTATAAATTGTTTTAATGCATTGGACCCTAACCATTTTTGTGCCACAGAGCAGATAAATGTCTGATACTATTTTCATGGATTGACCTTAAGTTGTGTTGAATGAATACAAAACAAAATAAAATGATAAGATGACATAAAAATGTATTCATAGTAAATAAGGGTGAATCCCCCATGTATGTAACTTTATTAGCACGTAACAACATAACATGAGTAATAACCTCTCTACAACCAAAGAAACCAAACAAAGACATTTGATTTTTGTTCATTTTTCCAGCTTGGGGGTTTCAATTTAGCTAATGCTAATGTATTATGTGTTAGAACTGCTATTTGAAGAAGGTAGTGAATGGAGGTAACACATGTGACCATCAGGACATGACAAGAAGCACAGATGAGGCCCAGAGAATACATTAGTTTTTCAAAATAAAACATCATTCAGAATCCGACAATAAAACATCGTTCAGAATCTGATAATAAAACATGAATTATGTAAGTTTCAGTTTAGCACTAATATATTCAAAGGTTTTTATTGTCAATTTTTCACATCCGCATGGACATACAGAACACTCAAAATTCAGTTTCTCTTTATCAGAATATAAAAATGAACACTCTGAGAATACTACAGACCTCATCCAAATCTTAAGACCAGTTAAAAAATAGCTAGAATTTACCTTTTGCACACTTCTTAATGAGGTTTTAAGCAGAGCTACAATATACAAAAGCAAGAAGGGGGTGTGAGACAAAAAGCACTTTGAAAAAGTAATTTATTGAAAACAACAAGTAAACTGAAATAGGCTGTTTGATCAGGTTTGATTTTGATCAGGTCTGTATATAAAAAGAAACAAGCCCCAGAGAATCTGCTAGATTTTCCAAATAAAACATCTTTTAGAATCCCATAATAAATCAAATAATGTAAGTTATGTATTCTTTCTGTGTGGCCCGGTACTAATGCAATAGAATAGTCTTTATTGTCATTGTAGTTTTGGATTGGTAATGGTTGGGGACTGCTGCGTTATGTTACTCAAATGGTCAAATGGTATCGAACTATCACCAGGTTTTTTAGCAAATGGAATAACATTGTGTTCCATGAGTGTTGTTATGGAAAAGTTACATAGAGGTCATTTTCAAGACAAGATGAGACGAGACGAGAAGATGTGCATCCAGTTTTGGAGATACGGTCAGAGAGGCCAGACTGAGATGGTTTGGACATGTCCAGAGGGCAGAGAGTGAATATATTGGTAGAAGGATGCTGAGTCTTGAAGTGCCAGGCAGGAGGTCTAGAGGAAGACCAAAGAGGAGGTTTATGGACGTAGTGAAAGAGGATATGAAGGTAGTTGTTCTGAGAGTAGATGATTCAGAAGACAGGGTTAGATGGAGGCAAGGTTAGATATTCGCTGTGGCGACCCCTGAATGGAAAAGCCAAAAAGAAAAGGGGAAAGAGATGGGAAGATGTGGATCTCTAGATGATGTTTGTACCAATTTAGTATAGGCTGCCCCAACATGCTCAACCCATCCAAACAGACACCCACAGACCAGTACCAGCCCGTGGGTCGTTGACTTCTGGCCCAGAGTTGGGACCACGGTTTTAAAGTGCTATTAACGTAATCTGTACTCATGTTGTACGCACTAATAATAATAACCAAATCTCTAAAGCGATTAACTGTGTTTTTGACTCATGATAGGGATGGATCGGACAGTCGGTCAAAGAGAAAACCTGCGCTGGAGAAAAGACCTCACTCAGTGGAGGCAGACCAACGACAGACAGGACAAGTATGTTTCAGATGTTCTCTTCAACATTTTTGTTTATGTTTTGTCTTGGATGCTTTATGACTTTGTTTCCTTCTACATCTTACTGAAGAACTAAAGCAGAATTGGACCAAGAAGCTCTGATCAGTGGAAACCTCGCCACAGAGACCAACCTTATAGTCCTGGATCTGCTGGAAACCATCGTACAGGTCAGAACACCTGGACCTACACCTGATCCACAGCATCATTTATTTACTGGTAAACTGTTTGTCCCAAGTGTATCTATTGGTGCTTTCCCACAGAGTAGTAGGTTTTCTCTTAGTTTTAGTTCCTATCCTCTACCTGTAATTTAGTTGTAGGAACTACTCTCCCCAGGGGAACTTTTTGGTTGTGCATTCACACAGACAGTAGAACTATGGTATGGAGTGGTGCAGCGTAATCCTATTCTGCATCCTCCAAAGCACTTGTATACACACTACAACTAACACACACACACAGGGATGGCTATGATCTACTGTATATTTATGTACAGAATGATATAGAATATAATACAAATGAGTCTAAGACAATCTCCATAAAGTACTTAATCAGCAGCCGAGTGAAGGTGGATTTAGCCTCATACATCCCGTAATCAACAACACAATCAACCACACTGCACTGTCTTCTCTTCATCTCTTCATGGACCAGATGTGTGTTCCTTCTCTTCTCACATGTTCAGACAGGTGCAGAAACGCTACAAATGATGCTCCAACAGGAAAGGTCAAATCTCACATGAAGTGATTATTATTGTTAACTAATAAATATCATATGTAGATGTCTTGTATAAACTGATGTATACTGTTGTACTAAACCAACAGGACTTAATGCCTAGGAAGTACAAATGGTTCCTACAGTGGGAAGCTGCCTGATTAGAGTTTCACAATAAAACATAGTTTCACAATAAAACACAAATACAAGCAATGAATTGCATGTTTGAAGTGCTGAGATTGGACGTGAGACGGATCTCAATATTCTGATCATATGATCCATATTAACTGTGGATAATTTCATCAATGCAGACGGCACATCAAGGCTTTTTTGTACTGTGAAAGCTGTGCCTCTATGAAAACAGGATATCTGTGTTTAGTTCCAGAGGATTGATCTTTCATCCATGTGTCTCCTGTTCAGGCAGTGCCGTTGGCCGAGTGCAAGGACAGCGTGGTAGGAGGGGTTTTGAAGGTGTTACTCCACTCCCTCACCTGCAGCCAGAGCTCCACCTTCCTCTCGCACACCTTCAGCACTCTCAGAGCACTAGTAGTGAAGGTACTTCTGTTATGATTCTATTTGATTTTTGATTACACAATATTACAGTTACACTCATACACTACAAGACGACAATCACAGGATCAGAGACAACAGACAAAATACACTTACATGCACACAAAGAACACAAAAAAACACAAAACAGGTACAATGATAAAAACAAGAAAACGAAAAAAGAACCACACCGAGGCCAAAAAACACAAAACGGATAGAAAGACAAAAATAAATAAATAAGTGAACTGCATGAGTCCCATAGATACATATGTTGACCTCTGACCTCCTAAGTCCTACAAGCCCTGCTTGGGTACATAGAACTGAACCAATGTAATTTACTGGTACATTTTCCATGTACTTTATAAATTATTCACATCTTGTAGTACATCCTACTTCTTTTTTTCATTCAGTAGGTTATTTTCTCCAGGTTCACACAACTGTTCACACAACTTCAACCACATCTTGATTGGTAGAGGGGGCTTGATTTTTCATTAGACCATATTACAGTTGCATTCATACAGCACAAGACGACATTCACAACACACAATGACACGATCAGAGATCAAAACAAACAAATATGAAGAACACAAAAAACATATTATGGGTACGATGAAAATAAGTACAATGTAGACTATGTATGTATGTACACTATACAAAGTACAATGACACTATGTATGTATGTGTGTGTGTGTGTGTGTGTGTGCGCGAACCATATGAGTCACATAGAGACATGTTGACCTCTGACCTCCTTAGCCTTTTCATTACGTCTCTGCTCATTTGTTGCACTAATCATGAACGTTAGAAAAGGTGTGTGTGTGGGTTGTTATATTTGCACAAGTCTTAAATTAAATGTTCTTATTTGTTTGCGGGGGTGGTAAACTGCTGATAGGACCCAGGGTGATGTGTCAATATGAGAGCTTGTCCGGTTGGATGTGTGTGTGTCTTGTGTGCAGTTTGGGGACCTGTTGTTTGAAGAGGAGGCAGAGCAGTGTGCCGACCTGTGCCAGAAGGTTCTTCAGTACTGCAGCAGCCCTGTGGATGAGAACAGGAGCCAGGCCTGTGCCACCCTCTACCTCATCATGAGATACAGCTACAGCAACGCCAGCGTAAGCCACACATGCAACAAAACACAACAGATATCAAGTGCACACAGAGCAAGCGTCAGGCACACTCTACCTCAGGGTGTCAAACATATGGCCCAGGGTCCAAATGAGCCAAAATTCCCAATCTGGCCCATTGAAAGAATTTCTCAAATTCAAAAATTACTCCTAAGATATTTACAAAAATTATAGTTCAGGTTATATGTACAGAGTGGGAAAAATATTGTCATAATAACCTATAAATCCAACTACAAATGTTTCTCTGTGTAACTGTAAATATTTTTATGTAATTGTCCTGTGATGAGTTCTTTCGGTTTTTTCCCTTCTGGCGGCCCGAGCCACAGCGAATCCAATTCACATATTTGATTTGGCAGGAGTTTTTATGTCAGATGCCCTTCCTGACACAACCCTTGTATGTAATTGTCCTGTATTTACACTAGAACAAAGTATCATTTCACCAAAAAATACAGTGACAAAAAAAACCCAAAAACATAATTAAGTGAACTGCATGAGTCACATGTTGACATCTGACCTCCTAAGTCCTACAAGCCCTTCTTGGGTATATAGAGCTGAACCAATGTGGTGTAGTGGTACATTTTCCACAGTCAAACCTCAGTACCCTGAACATTTCACAGTTTGAACAAATCAGTACTCAAACAAAAAGTTAGAATTTTTTCCGACCCAGTGGCCGAACAAAAACCTGGAGTTTGAACTCAGCTCTACTCGGCCACCCGACAATACTCGAACGACCGAAGCTGTCTGCCTACTTGCTGCGTGGTCTCTGTATTATTCGGACGGTGACTTTGGAATAATGTCTCTGAAGAAAAGAAATTATACTGGTGGTGTGAAACATAAAACTGTGCATACCACTATCGAATTCAAGAAGGAACTCATACAACAGTATGAAAGTGGTGAGCATGTTTCCCCCCGTGTTGCTTGAGGGGGACTCCCCTTCCAAGCAATGACTTCCTCCCCCTCCCCTCCTTCATCCACCCACACCATCAGCTGTTCACCAAAAGGTAAAAGCAAAAATTACATTGATTATATTTTATTATATGTTACTATTATTTACATACAACTTGCTATTGTTACTTAATTTCTGTTTAACTTGATGTATAAATCAAATTATGATTATAAATGGGAAGCAATTTCACACTCAAGAACGAATTAAATTCTATTTCTATTATTTCAAACGGGGAAATTGAACTGAATTATTTTTAAATTATATATATTTTTTAATACTTTTGGGTTTGTTAATGTTAATCATTGCTTTAAAGGATAGTTTGTAAACGTAAATCTTTTTATCAAGTAAGCACTGTTTGGAGTTGACATTATTGATGTTTAATTCTGTTTCTATTCTATGACATATTTAATTGTATTTCATTGGCTCCGCCCACTTCAGTCCCAAAGTGGCTGAATTTGGCCCCTGAACTATAAGTTTGTCACCTCTGCTCTGCCTTCATGTCACACAAAAGCTTATCGCACATCTGTGCCTGTGGAGGAAATTGCATCCATGTCAGATTAAATGTAATTTTAGAGCAGGCGGGATTTCAGAATGGTTCATGATTTACGTCCTCGTGTTCTCGACGCAGGCAGACGTGCATGTCTTATCCTCTCGTTTCCACTTTTCCTCTGGAGTGCGGCTTTAATGTCTTTTCCATGTCTATTTTGAGCGAGCCGCAGAAAGTTTCTGTTGAAGGATGTGCCACTGAGTAGAGACAAGAGACGTATGTCACTGTCTGTCTCTGTATGTACCAGCCCTCTTTAAATAATGACGCACAGACCTTAGCATGGGACTTCATGTGTGTCTCAGTACATATGTATGAATGAACGTGTATAACTACTGTCACCTCATTGGGCAGCGACTTGGAGAGAGAGATGGACAGAGAGGGAGAGAGAGAGAATTTGGTTGAAGTGGAATGGAGGACATTATGATGAAGATGGGGAAGTGTTTTTGCCAGAGGCAATGTGAAGATGGAGGGAAAAAGAAATGACAAAGATTGAGACGAGACAGTTGTAAAAGGTTGAGGGTAAAGTGTGTCTTTTTTTTCCCTGTTAGTTCTATAACTGGCCTTTCAGTGGATATTTCCTGTGTTTACACTGCATTCAATGTAATGGAGGCAGATCCAGGCCACTTAAACACACATAGGGTTAGTGCAGTGTAACGTGATGTCTCTCCCTCTGCGTGTGTGTGTTTATGTGGCGTATACAGATGGAGCTGTGATCGTATGACTCACTCATACACAACTCACCCTCTGCTCCTTCCTTTGTTTATATTTTTATCCCTTCATCCTCCCTCACGTTGTTCTCCATCTGTCACACACACTTCTCTTTTCTCTCCATCTTTTTTTAGAATGTGGTAATAAAATATAACGCCAGGTCTTTTTTTTTTCCTGAAATGGAACATAGCGCCGAAAACAGATACATGTGGTTTCAAACGTTTTACCGTACCTTACGGACTATAAGTTGCTCCGAAGTAGAAGTCACACCAGCCAAAAAATGCATAATAAAGAAGAAAAAAGTATACAGTATATTTGTCGCACTGGACTACAAGTCGCATTTTGGGGGGACATTTATTTTACAAAATCCAAAACCAAGAACAGACATTTAATCTTGACAGACAAGTTATAATAATAACAACATTAGAATGGAGAACCACAGGCTGAATAGATGTACAGTCTGGTAACCATACACACTGATGGATATTCAGCTACATGAAGCACAGACAACCAACTGAACACGTCTGGCCTGTTATGCTAGCATAACATATTAGCACATATTCTAACCTTTAGTGCCGTTGTGTGATTGTCAGTATGAAAATAACTAATATGTGAAATTGTATATTTGAATAATTCCACATGCTGTATATGTCACAGCCCAGCCAAACTATGAAAAAAATGTGCGACTTATTATCTGGAAAATACTCATTTCGTAAAAAAAAAAAAAAGGGAAGCTTGAGAAATAGGAGGAGATAAGAAAGAAAAGGAGAAATCGGGACAAAGAGAGTTATGTGTTGACTTAAGTGATCATTTAGGCTACTTTTTGGAGCATGCACACACACACACACACACACACACACACACACACACACACGTACACACTGAGTCAGAGGGCAGTGATGGGTGGTTAGGCTCTGGCTCCATGCTCAGTTGAACAGAATGGGGCCGTAGAGATGATCCATGGGTGATTATGTCTCTGCTAATGGGAGATCATTTCCCGCTTAGCTGGTCATGCTGGAGATAGATGGGACTTCACACATACACACACACACACACACGGCCACAATGTCTCACACACTCACAACCTTGCCGCAGAGGATGGAGGGGTGTTTGTCAGGTTAGCACCAACAAGTAGAATGGAAAACGAAAGAGAACCTGGGTGATGAAAACAACAATGAAAATAGCAGAATATTGAAAAAATAACAAAGGAATAATAATAACCACAGAGTCCCACTGTTATTTATTATGCATTTCAGTATATTTCAGCGTTCAAATGTTTCAACAACTAAGCCTTTAGCTAAATACAATAAAAAATACAATTGCCCTAGATATTTCTTTTCATATTTAGCTTCAGCACAGTCTAAATTAAAGGTGTGGCCCTAGAGTGTGGCCATGTGGCCCTAGGGCCAAATCCAGTCTGTCATAAGGTCCGGTCTTAGTCCTTGGGATGAATCTGTGCAATGCTAAAATTACAATGAAGATATTAACAATAATATTAGTTCAGGTTTCACCAATCTCAAGTGAGCCAGACCAGTAAAGTGCATACCATAATAACCTATAAATACTCACAGTTCCTAATATCATGTATTAATAGTAAAACACACTACAGATTTACAAAGCATCTGAATAAACTGATGAAATATGTACAATTTCTGAAGAGAAGTACAATTACAACAATATTCTGCCTGTTATTAAAGGTTATCTGTCAGTTATAATGTACATGAACTGAAATGAGTCTGTCTAAATGAACCAGAGCCATAACTCATCTAATAAATAATGTCTTAACATTCACACCATAAAAAATCAATCAAATGCAAAAACCAACAAATTATATCAACAAAAATAAATGTGTACTTTATGGATTTATCTCTGACACCTACATGATGATTGTGACTTTTTTTTAAACACGAATAGTGTTTTTTAAAACATATATAATGAATTAATTATGAATTATGTTAATTTCATCTCTCTGGTTTTGTTGCTTCTATTGAGCAGTTTGTGTTTTATCACTAGTATTTTATTATGCCTTCAAGGGTACCAGTTGTGGAACATTTTGCTTAATAGAATTCAGCCTGATATTTATCACTAGTGTGTGACTGTGGTGGTGGGAGGAGGGCTGGAGTGGACTGGGGTTCTGGCGTCTGTTATTGACACCACACTGACAAACCCAGCATGGATATTTTCAGGCTTATTTTCCTGTTATGACTGTGAATATAGTAGTCGCTCTTCTGTAGATCAGTGGCCCACAACCCCCAGGCTGCAGACCTGTACTGGTCAGTTAGTACCAGGTCACAAATAATGAATACTTGACTTGCATTTTTTCTGTTTTATATATGATTTTATTGTGAAGGATATTTTATTTTAAGAAAAACTACCAGATTCATCTGTCAGTGACTCTTGTCAAGTGAGTCTTCATGTTTGTCCAGATGCTGCCTCGGTCACATCCCAGAAAGCAAAATTATTTAGCCTTAAATTTGGCCTAAAACTGGCTTGCCATTTTGGCAAGGTTCTGGGGTGGATGTACGAATTAAATATGTAAACGCAAACCAAAGGAAGCCAAAAGTCACCCCAAGACTAATTGTGGACTTTCACAATATAGCTACAATTGTGTCATAAAAGCCCCAAATCCCCACAACCCAGCCAAAAATGAGCCAAACCTGACCCAAAGTGGGGACATCATGCCATTTTATTGACTTTCCACAAATATGCCAAAACACTTCCATATTTGGAATCAGATGTTACCGTTTCTTTCTCAATCTTCTGGCTTGTTATAAAAATGCCATTCCATGCCTAAACTTGATCCTGCTCTTTTCTCAGTGTTTTGGCTAATGAAACGTATGCCATAACTCAGCCATAAACTCCTTATCTATTGTGATAACCTTAATCATACCACAGTTAAGCAAAAAGGATTTTCTAATGCCAAATGTATGCCACAATACTGCCAAAATATTATTTATCTGGGTACCTTCTTCAAACAGCTGTTCTAACACTAACATATAATACATAATGTCTTTGTTTGGTTTCTTTGGTTGTAGAGAGGCTGTTAGTCATGTTCTGTTGTTACTGCTAATAATGTTACATACACAGTGGATCCAATCTTATTATTATATTTACTAAATGCCAGTTTTTATGTGGGTCCTCTCATTTTATTTTGTTGTATTCATCGACCAGTCGGTGAAAATATTGTCAGTCATTAAACTGATCCGTGGAGTAAAAAAGGTTGGGGTTCACTGGTACTTGTTGCATGGTTAGAGTACAGCAAGAGTATTTTTAATCATTTTTTCATTTTGTATTGCATTGATATGAATGCATAATAAGTTGAAATCTAGCAATGGGTCAATTACACATTGCCCAGTAGTGATGGAAACAAATTGTAAGGCAAAATTTTTATGCATTTAAGGTTACATGTTGGCTTAAAACTGGGACGACACTGATTAGTCCAACTTTGCAGCCTTGTACATATAAATAAGAAGTAGAGTCATCATTTAGATGTTTAACGTACTGCCGCCAAAAAACATAGATCAAATTTGTACATGGCTGGCCTCGTGAATTGCAGAAACGGGCAACCCCCAGGCCTGTCCGTGAAAATACTGTCATACATTAAACTGGTCCATGGTGTAAAAAAGGGTGGGGTTTGCTGGTGTAGATGATATGAAAACTAAGCAGACCTAGACTACCAGTGTTTCTACTATATTCAAAAAATGAAAATGGCTGCATAGCCTCAGTGCGTGAAATTTTACGGCAGTCCACTCTGTCTCTGTCAGAACTTCTCAAGAGTGAAGATGCAGGTCACCATGTCGCTGGCGTCTCTCGTGGGCAAATCGTCAGACTTCCAGGAGGAGCACCTGCGCCGCTCGCTCCGTACGATCCTAGCCTACGCCGAGGAGGACGCAGAGATGCAGAACACTCAGCTACCTTCCCAGGTACAAAATGATACACGTGCATGTGCCTCACTGATCCTGCTCACGCTTGGACTTAATGGCTGATTTTTCAAATGTATTTATTTCATTGTGTTTGCAGGTCGATGAGCTTCTAAGGAACCTTAACAGTATTTTGTCAGACACAGTCAAGATGAGGGAGTTTCAGGAGGATCCCGAGATGCTTATGGACCTCATGTACAGGTAGGCAATACGAGTCAATCATATTATTTGGGTTATCAGCTGACAATTCTATGACATTTCGTTACCAGATTCATTGTGTGTGTCTGACAATAGAGGAAGTCTAAGTCTATTTGTAGAGCACAATTTATATCAGGGGTGTCAAACATGTGGCCTGTGGGCCAAAACCAGCCCGCCGAAGGTTCAGGTCCAGCCCACACAATCAGTATGTGAAATGAAAATATTAACATTTGATGATGTTGAATTGGTTTTAGTTCAGTGACTGACCAGTAGAATAATAACAAGTAAAATAATAACATAATAACCTGTAAATGATGACTCTATAACTTTTATGTTTGGTTTAATGTGATTTTTTTTTTTCTTTTATATGAATAATCTGATCTGAAGAAAATCAAGTGCAACTTGAACAATATTCTCCCTGTTACATGTTTTGTATCGCTGATCTATCAATCAATTGATTAGTTGAATCACTTTATTGCTAATATTGCATTTTTATTTATAAATGTCTCACTTTGAGAACAAACTGGGTTGAATGTGACCTCTGGAAGGAAATGAATTTGGCAACAACAGACATTGGTCCAAAGTGCTCTAGAGATACAGATACAGATAATAATGAATAATATTGAGATCAAACAACAGAAAATTTATAAATGGCAAATTCTAAAAACCAGTGTAAATCAAATAAATAAAATAGTCAAAAAAATAACTATAATAAAATAAGTAAATACATAAAATCAGTACAATCAAAATGTCAACTCGGTGATAGGAATCATTGAACACGAGTAAAAAAAACTAAATAATAGAAAATGGAGATCAACTAACAGAAAATGTTTAAAAATTGCAAATTTAAAAGAAAACTACCAATGTAATTTGGATAAAATAGACTAAAAAATAAATTTAATTGTGATAAAGTAAGAAAATAATTAAAATCAGGATTGAACATGACCCCTAGTTTTTTTGTTTTTTAAAAAGCAGAGAAAACAGCACAATTAAAATGACAACTCGTTAATACAAATGATCGTTAAAAATATAAGTAAAAACGTAAAATAGAGCTAAACACCAACAGAAAATGTAATAAGTACAAATAAAAAAAAATAAAAACAACCAATGTAATTCAGAAGTAATAGACACACACACAAAAAAAGAAATAAGATAACTGAGTCAGACTGACCTAAAAGCATGGGTAAAACGATGGGTCTTCAAATTCTATTTAAATCAAGGGTATCAAACACATTTTAGTTCAGGAACTAAATTCAGCCAGATTTGGTGTGAAGTAGGCAGGAGGCAATCAAATAATATCAAAATTTCATGCCAATAATGTAAACTTCAAACTTATATAATAAAATGTTTACGTTTACAAGCTATTCTTTAAACAATGTGGATAACATTAACGACCTCAAAATTATAAAGAAAAATAAGTATTATTTTAACAATATTATACCTCAGTTTATATTTTAGCCATACGTACATTACAACTTACAGATCACAGTGGATCTACAAGTACACATACCATTTAGTCATGGATAGAATATTGTAAAAGTACACCGTTTCAGGGTTTTTATATTTGCTCAGGTTATTTATGTGTTTTTGTGAAATGATACTTTGTTTTAGTGTAAATACAGGAAAATTTCCACAGAGAAAATATTGAATTTGCAACTATTTATAGATTATGATACTATTCGTACCAGTCTGTAGATGGAACCTGAACTATAATTTTTCTAAATATCTTCAGTATAAATTTTGAGTTTCAGAAATTCATCCTACAAGCTGCATTGGAACCTTTGGTGGGCCACATTTGGCCCCTGGGCTGCATGTGTGACACCACTGGTTTAAACTGTATCATGAAGCGTCTTCCATGACTGCACAGTGGCCTGGTCTCTATGGTCGTCCGTGTCCGTCTGTGTGTTGATGTCTCATTCTCCGCCGTCTGCTCTCTCTCATCTCCCTGTGGCTTCTCTGTGTGTCAGCGCTGGTTCCTATTTCTCTGCGGTCTGCCTTGTTTTGCCTCTATTTGCTGCCTTCACTATGGAAACCATGTGGTAGCAGTTTAGTCTTCTGATCTTGCTTTGTGTATATGCAAATCAAATAGTGTGTGTATGTACAAATCTGTGCAAAGGCACGGAAGGGAAACACGCAGACAAAGGTAGCATACATGTCCTGTATGTTGATTCAGGCACTGCACCTCCACATGTTGTAATGTCATGTGTCATTTATCACACAACTTTCTGTTTAAGTTTTGCTCAAAGTCACCTGCAGGGTGACTTGACAGCTGCACAGAATGAGCCATTAGCTCTACACACTTAACCCAGCTCAGACCAACATTTACCTCCAAGCTCCTGAACTCACAAAGGTCATTGATGTCGGGTGCCATTTGGCCTCCAGATGCATGGATCCAAGTGTAGTAGAGGCTGAGCCTGTTCTGTAGTGAAATGCAAGTCTTGTTTTAGTTTTATTCCTTAATGATTATTCATGCTTTGCATTAAATAGAAAAAACACTTAACGTATTTTGGGATTTAATGGCATATCTTCAGTGAAATGTTTATCCCATCTGTAACCTCACTGCACAGATTTTTAGATTTGGATATTTATGTGTTTTATTTCTTTTTAAAAAAATATTATTTTATTTTGATTCTTCATAAGGCAGTGTTAGAGTGACATTGATGCACTACAAGAAGAAATTCACAACCCTTACAAGAACAGCACAAAAAACACAAGAAAGCCCCCAAAACGGGTACAATAACAAACCCCCTCCATTCCAAGCATAAATAAGTGAACCGCATGAGTAACAGAGAGACACATGTTGACCTCTGACCTCCTAAGTCTTAAAACCTCCAAACTCCCAAGCTCAGACCCATTTGTCCTCCAGATGCGTGGATCCATTTGTGAGTGTATTAGAGACTGAACCTGCTCTGTAATGAAATGCAAGTCATGTTTTAGTTTTAATCCCACGTGTTGGTCCTAATGATTATTCATGCTTTGCATTAATAGAAAAACACTTAATGTATTTTTGGAATTAATTGCATATCTTTAGTTAAATATGTTGATCCCATCTGTAACCTTACTGCACAGATATTCAGATTTTGGGGTATTTATGCAATTTATATTGTGTATGTTTTCTTCCTTTCTTTTTTATACTTAGATTTTTTATTTCTTAAGACAGTTTTACAGTTACATTCATGCAGTACAAGATAACATTCACAACTCACAATGACAGGATGTAGAGGTTCTAGTGCCATCCCTATTATTTAATTAATTATACAAAGCCATCTATATCATCATATTAACCTATTCTTCATCACTTTGGGAATCATTTTGGTTCCCAAAGTGACCATTTTGGTAATGTGGCTACCAGTTACTGAGATAATACAGTATGTGATTTACTTCGCTGTGGTATTTTATTTTATTGTAATTCATTTATTTTTTCTTTCTAAGAACTTCCACACCTGGTAATATTAATATTATTTATGCCATTCATACATTTTCATTTGTTTATGGAGGCCCTCCTTTTTGATAAGGGGCACCACAATACAATTGCCATGAGAAACACCAAAACAAAACACCTGGAAAGCACAAAAAGCACAAAACGGTTAACAGTACATTGACAAAGACAAAAACACAATGACAAAAAACAAACAAACAAATAAATGAACCACATACATTGACCTCTGATGTCCTAAGTCCTACAAGCCCTGCTCGGGTATACAATGCTGAACCCATGTGGTGTACTGGTAATGTATGTTTTCTTTGTAATCAGTGATTTACACATTAATTTCGGTGTAGACATTAGGCTTTTGCTGTGTTTCTGGACTCAGACCAAAAAAATAAATAACAAGCCTTAAACATAGAACCGACAAAGAATCTACTTATCTTCATGTCATTAACTTCCACTGCGCCATTTGCCTTCATCTACTCCCCAGGATAGCAAAGGGCTACCAGACGTCTCCTGACCTCCGTCTGACCTGGCTGCAGAACATGGCAGAGAAACACAATAACAGGAAGTGCTACACTGAATCGGCTATGTGTCTGGTTCACGCTGCGGCCCTGGTGGCGGAGTATCTGAGTATGCTGGAGGACCACAAGTACCTGCCTGTCGGCAGTGTTACCTTCCAGGTATACAGACATCACACACATGCTGATGAACAGAGAGGGTTTTTTTTTTTTTTCGTTAGACAATATTAGCTACATTCATACACTACAAGACAACATACACAACCCACAAGGACAGGATCAGAGACAACAGACAAAAAAAAACCACACAAAAATGCATAAATAAGTGAACCGCATGAATCACTTAGAGACATAAGTTGATCTCTGACCTCCACACATTAAATCCTGCACAAACGTCACGGTTTGAAATTGAATTTGAAGACCGATCTATTTATCCCTGCTTTTAGTTCAATCTCACTTTAATCTTTTCTCTTTTTTTTATTTTATCTGAATCGTTTGTCTTTTTTCATGTGCTACTTAGTAAATTTTGTCCTGTTGTTTTATTTCTATTTTATTTATTTGTACTTATGTGATTAACAATCATTTCAATCCCAATTCCAGTTTTCTTTGCTTTATTTTAAAACCAGAGTCCATGTTGAATTGAATTGAATAAGCCTTTATTAGTCCCCAGAGGGGAAATTTCAAAAACAGCAGCTTAAGCAAAGAGTAGAAAAAAGAACAGAGCAGAACAGATTCACAACAGCAAACTGAACCCTGCACAACATGGACAACAAAGACAGGACAGTCTACCCTGATTTAGTTTTTCTTTTTACTTATTTTACTATTAATTTTTGTTGTTGTTGTTGTTTGTAAATGTCATCTTCTGTGTCAGTAAAGCACTTTGTTGTTTGTTGTACAGCACTTTGCACTTCTGTTGTGTTTTAAATTAGTGGTATATAAATAAGTTGACTTGATTTGACTAAGTCCTACAAGCCCTGCTCGGGTATACAGAGCTGAACCAATGTGTTGTACTGATACATTTTCCATGTACTTTATACATGGTTCCTTATTCCTTAGCATTTACTTTTTTTTTCATCCAGTAGGTTATTTTCTCCAGGTTCACACAACTGTTGACTTCTTCGACCACATCTTAATTGAAAGGGGGGTGGGGTCTAATTTCCATTTTCTATCAATACATTTCTTGGTGATTGAATTTCTGTCAGTTTCTTCACATACTTTGACAGTTTCAGTTTAGTTAGATTCACTAGTAGACAGACTTCAGGGCCCAGGGGAAATGTGACCCCAGAGAGGATTTAAACACAAACACATGTTCAATGCCAAAGAGGACGATGACAATTACAGCCACATAAATATGCATTAATCATCTGTTTGTTGTGGCTGGTGGTTGTGTTGTTTGAATGGAAGCAATGGAAGCTTCTTGGCACAAAATATCACATTTTGCATTTCCCCGAGGATTTCCAAAATGGCTTGTGTGTGTGTCCAGAGGGGGGAGCTGTATACTCATAACGTCAGCGTATAAATATGCTCTCTCTGTAGCGCAAAGTCTTTGAAGTTCAGGAGGGGGAAGAAAAGGCCAATAGGCTCTTTCCCACAGAGTAGTAGTTTTAGTGTTACTTTTAGTTCCTATCTTGTACCTCTAATTGAGTTGTGGGCACTACTCTCCCCAGGGGAACTTTTTGGTTGTGCATTCACCCCAGGGAGTAGAACCATGGTACGGAGCGGTGTGACGCAATCTTATTCTGCATCCTCCAAAGTACTTTTACACACACTACAACTAGCACACACACGCAGGGATGGAAGATGATCTATATTTATGTACAGAGTAATATATAATAAAGTCAACAGCAGAGTGAAGGTGGATTTAGCCTTATACATACCATAATCAACAACACACTCTACTGTGTTCTCTTCATCTGTTCATGGACCAGACGTGTGTTCCTTCTCTTCTCACAATTTCACACAAATGTGGGTATGAGAGCTGAAATGCTACTGATAACAGCGGGACAGGTCAAAGGTCATATAAAGTGTTTATTAATGTTAACTAATAAATGTTGTTTTAGATCTGTTGTATAAACTGACGTATACTGTTGTATTAAAGCAATAGGACTTATGTCTGTGACCTGATCACAGCCGCGCTATATATTCACCGTAACACACTCTTTCTTATGCAAGACACTGAAATGGATGTGGCCTGATGTCTACCACTCAGCAAAAACTCCTGTGATATAGTTCTTCTAAAACTAAAACAGACTCTGCCTGTGTGTAGGAGATAGAACAATTCTATGAACTAGTTCCTATACTGTGGGAACGCATAAAAAAAGGTTTGAGGAGCTAAAAAAGGTTCTAGCAAGTACACAAGGTTCCTACAGTGGAAAAGCACCTACTGTGAACAGACTGTCCTTCTCAACAAAAAATAAACACTTCTTAAGAGCAGCTACAACCCATACAGCTAAAGCATTATTGATGTCCTGTATCTGTGGTGTTCAGGTACAGAACATTGGAACCTGCAGCCGTCATTGATTAGACGGTCATCAAATTAGTTCCATTTGAAACTGTAGGACATCTCCCTTCAAAGCCAAGCCCCGTGATTTGATTATTTGATTAAAAGGGTTAATTGATTGATTAACCAACTGATTTGCTCCCTTCTCAGAACATATCCCCCAATGTGCTGGAGGAGTCGGCAGTGTCAGATGACATCCTGTCCCCAGACGAGGACGGCGTGTGTTCCGGACGCTACTTCACCGAAAGCGGCCTGGTGGGACTGTTGGAGCAGGCAGCCGAGCTTTTCAGCAATGTGAGACATGTCATCTATGTTACCACTGGACCTAGAAACACTCAACATTAATGAATATGAGAATTGTTATTTTGGATTAATGTTTTTGGTGATGACTGAAAAGAGTTCCTCTGTTGTGTAACAATGACCCTTTCTCACAGAGTAGTAGTTTTTGTCTTAGTTTTAGTCGTATCTATTGTATACCTGTAAATGAGTTGTAGGAACTACTCTCCCCAGTGGAACTTTTTGGTTGTGCATTCACACAGGCAGTAGAACCATGGTACAGGACAGTGTAATCTTATTCTGCATCCTCCAAAGCACTTTCACACACACTACTAATAACGCAGACACAGGGATGGAAGATGATCTATATTTATGTACAGAATAATATAGAACTGAATACAAATGAGTCCAAGACGATCTCCATAAAGTCTTTATTCAACAGCAGAGTGAAGGTGGATTTAGCCTCATATATGCCATAATCAACAACACAATCAACCACACACTCTGTCTTCTCTTCATCTGTTCATGGACCAGACGTGTGTTCCTTCTCTTCTCATATGTTTACATAAATAGAAGCACAAATATTCACCGTAATGCACTCCCTCTACTGCAAGATGCGGAAATGGGTGTTGCCTGAACTCTACCAATCTACAAACACCCACGTCATATAGTTCCTGTATAACTAAAAACAGGCCCTGCCTGTGAGCAGAGGCTAAGAAGGTCCTAAGAACTATGGTAGTAGTTTGTAGTTCCTAAACTGTGGGAATGCATGAAAAAAGGTGCCTAATGAGGGAAATCAAACCTGTCTTATCAGGGTGGTCTTTATGAGGCTGTGAACGAGGTCTACAAGATCATCACACCGATCCTGGAAGCACACAGAGACTTCAGAAAGCTGGGGTCCACTCACGATAAACTACAGAGAGCCTTTGATAACATCATTCAGAAGGTAATAACTACATTACAAGGGCACATTAATTTATGGAATATAAAAAGTCCTGTGTCAACGTTATATACAGTATAGGAAATATGTGCAGGAGTAAAAAATAATTCCACAGGGAAAACAGCTTCTATAAACCAAAGGGGTTGGATTTATATGCAATTAATTTGTTATATTTGACTCAGTGCTCCTCAATTATTTTCTGTCACGCTGGCTCTTGGAAGAACACCCAGCTCACCCTGAACAAAAAACAAACCCTCAAATGTCACTATTATTATTATTATTATTATTATTATTATTATTATTATTATTATTATTATTATTATTATTAGCGTGATTGGGGTGTAATGTCTCTAAGTGGCAGCTGCCACACACATCTGTGAGTGTGATTGGGCCACTGTAAAGCAATTTGGACACTATAAACGTGTAGAAAAGCACTATATAAGGGTAATTAATTTATCATTTGTCTTCATCCTGTCCACTGTTGTCCAACATTTTTAGACTCAAAGCCCTCAGGTCTTTCCTGGTCTCCCACCGTAGTCACAGTGAAGTCAAGCACTACATACTCTTGGTCATGTTTCCTGGTCTTAGCTTTAGGGAGACTTTGGTTTGTCTCATTATTTCTGTCTCTCTCCATCTTTCATCTCTGTTAAATATTCATGATCGGTGTATAAACACCTACATCATGGAGCTAATACTCCCTGTACACACTCTGACAATGACAGCGCCACTGACACCTACTATAGTGGATGTACAATTACATTATTATTTCTTCCTGGATAATATCTGCTCCTTTGAAATTTCTGCAAGGCCTTCAAAAGATACAATTGACATAATGTTGCACTCAAGAATAAGATTAGTTTTACAGGACTTCAAAATTTAAACTGATCCTTTCAAAGGTTTCTTCATAGCAAAGGCCTCATAAAAGGCTATTAACATAATGAAGAAGAATATAATACTGATTGCAGACTAATATAAAACCTCCTCTCTGTTTCTGCCCAGGGCCATAAGAGGATGTTTGGAACGTATTTCCGCGTAGGTTTTTATGGGGCCAAGTTCGGAGACCTGGACGAAAGGGAATTCATTTATAAGGAACCAGGGATCACACATCTGCCCGAGATCTCGCACAGGTTGGAGGTAAGTGATATCAGTGCCAGACTGGAACAGCTCAAACATAACCAGTGTGACATCTTTTAATTTTGCATTAGATAATATGGCATTAATACACTACAAGACACCATTCACAACCCACAATGATTGTATCAGAGACAACAGACAAAAAAAGGAAACAAAAATATACAAAAAGACACATAACTGAACTGAATGAATCCCATAGATACATATGTTGACCTCTGACCTCCTAAGTCCTACAAGCCCTGCTCGGGTATATAGCTGAACCAGTGTGGTGTACTGGTACATTTTCCATGTACTTTATAAATGGTTCATATTCTTTTCTTCATCCAGTAGGTTATTTACTCCAGGTTCACACAACTGTTGACTTCTTCAACCGCATCTTGATTGGAAGGGGGTGGGGTCTAATTTCCACTTTCTATCAATACATGTCTTAGCGATTTAATTTCAGTTTCGTGTCAGTTTCTTCACATACTTTGACAGCTTGAGTTTAGTTAGATTCACTAGTAGACAGACTTCAGGGTCCATCAGAAATCAGGGTCCAATTTCACATACCCCAGCCCCCCCC
>JAPTHA010000029.1:22444324-22456286 GCA_029814585.1 Gymnapogon annona
GGCAGCGGAGTTTTGGACGTATTGCAGTTTTTGAAGAACAGTGGAGGGGAGGCCATACAAGATGCTATTGCAGTAGTCGAGTCTGGAGGTGATGAAGGCGTGGATTAGGGTTTCAGCAGCTGAGGAGGAAAGAGCGGGTCTGAGACGTGCTATGTTACGCAAGTGGAAGAAGGATGTTTTGGTGATGTGGCTGATGTGTGACTTGAAGGAGAGTGTAGAGTCCATGTAGATGCCAAGATTTCGGACCAGGGTGGACGGAGTGACAGAGTAACCATCGATGCTGAGTGAGAAATTCTGGGAGGTGGGGAGGATGGTTTTTGGGCCGAAGATTATGATTTCAGTTTTATTACTGTTGAGTTTGAGGAAGTTTTGGTTCATCCAGGTTTTAATGTCGGCAAGGCAGTCAGTAATGGTAGAGAGAATGGCCGAAGTAATAGATTTGGTGGTGATGTAAAGTTGAGTATCATCAGCGTAGCAGTGAAAGTGAAGTCCATGGCGGCGGATGATGTGACCGAGTGGGAGGATGTAGAGGATGAAGAGAATGGGGCCAAGCACTGAACCTTGAGGGACTCCGTGGGAAACTGGAGTGGTATGGGATTTGCAATGGTTGATGGAGATATAGTGGAATCTATCAGAGAGGTATGATTTAAACCAGGAGAGAGCGGAGTCAATGATGCCTATAGATTGCAGGCGATTGAGGAGGATGGAGTGATTGACGGTGTCGAAAGCAGCACTGAGGTCGAGGAGGAGAAGGATGGTGAGGGAACCAGAGTCAGAGGAGAGTAGGAGGTCGTTTACAGTTATATTCATACACTACAAGACGACATGCACAACCCACAATGACAGGATCAGAGAAAACAGACAAAAAAACCCACACTCACACGAAGAACACAAAAAACACAAAATGGGTATGTCCTCCTAAGTCCCACAAGCCCTGCTTGGGTATATAGAGCTGTACCAATGTGGTGTACTGGTACATTTTCCATGTACTTTAGAAATGGTTCCATATCTTGTAGTACATCCTACTTCTTTTTTTCATGCAGTAGGTTATTTTCTCCAGGTTCACACAAGAATTGACTTCTTCAACCACATCTTGATTAGAAGGGGGTGGGGTCTAATTTCCATTTTCTTTTTTTTATATTATATAATTTTTTTAGTTTTCATTGGACGATATTATAGTCAGAAAACCACTAGTGTGTGTGTGTGTGTGTGTGTGTGTGTGTGTGTGTGTGTGTGTGTGGGTGTGTGTGTGTGTGTGCGCGTGTGTGTGTGTGTGTGTGTTTATGTGTGTGCACGCCTGTATGTGTTTCTGTGTGTGTGTGTGTGTGTGTGTGCATGCATATGCTCTCATCTCATGGGTATTTTCTATTTGCCTCCAAAAGGTGGTTTTCATTTTGAACCCACATGTCACATTCCAGCTGCCTTGATTGCTACAAGCAGGTTGACAAATATTTACTTTAATTTCAGTCGGGTTTGTTTTCGATCCTAAATCCCGGCGAGCTGGTACCGGACCCTTTGTGTGCCAGTGTGCTTGACAGCAGTGTTCTGAAAAAAATAGTAAAAATAAAACAACTTTTTTTTCCCCAGTCTTTAGTCGTCCTGCACCTAACTGTTGAGTGTGTGACATTGACATGTGTTTGTTGAAACAGTGAACGAGATTCTTGGGTTTAATCGCTGAGCAACAATCAGTGACTGTGGAGTGTGTATTGAACACGTAACGTAACGTAACGTCTGTGCTCAGTAACTGACAGCAACGACCACCCATTGAATACATACACTAGAACATATCACAAATACAAGTACACAGGTGAAGGCATTGAAAGCATATGATCGACATGATCAGCACCAAGAGAAAAACAAATGTGAACTGAAGTTATGGTTGTAACTTGTTCTCATAGTTTTATATATTATTTTATTTAGATTTTTAATGAGACAATATTACAGTTACATTCATACACTACGAGACAACATTCACAACCCACAACGGCAAGATCAGAACACAAAAAAGACAACATGGGTACAACCACACCCATAAGTAGGTGAACCGCATGAGTCACAGAAAGATGTATGCTGCATAAGTTGCACAAAAATACTCATCTGCATCATTAAGAAAAAAAAATCTTGTTCCATGTATCATATTCTTCATTTTTAAAAATCTTTTATTTTATTTAGATTTTTCATTACAGATTATTGCAGTTACATTTATACATTACAACAGCGTTTTTCAACCAGTATGCCGCGGCACACTAGTGTACCGTGAGAGACCGTCAGGTGTGCCGCAAGGAATTATCCAATTTCACCTAATATTTAAGGGTGCCCATACGTCGATGCCGATCTAGTAGTAGATCGCATTCTACTAGTCGATCGCAAAGGTATTGTGGGTAGATCACACGACATTAAAATGTAGGCATCAGCCTATCATCCTGAAGTCAATGAAATTTGTCACTTGATTGACCAGTCACTGGAGTCACTGAGCAAGCACGAATAACCGTGCGTTATAGCAAGCTGGTGAGTTGATCAGTGCAGACCGGGACCGGCCGTGGATGCATGCTGACCTGACCCTGCTGATCCGTGCAGGTCGGACCTGGGTCCGTGCGGGCCTGGTGGTTCCACGTATAAACCTATGTCAAATCCTTGTTGGTTCTTTTTGATTCTCTGTTGGCGTTTCGTGGAAAAACGTAAATATTCTTATGTCGCTATGTCGGCGGGAAGTGGTCAAACTGTCACAAAAAAAATCACACAACATTTTTACAGATTTTAGAACCCAGTGACACATAAGGCACCAGGTTAAAAGCCACACCGTGGATTATTGAAAATGACAGAGGATTTTAAGTGAACCGGCTGGATAGCTCTGTCGATAAGGCACCGGGCTGGTGCACCGGGGACACAGGGTCGATTCCCGGAATGAGTGTTCAGTGGGTTGTGTCAAGAAGGGCGTCTGACGTATTATGTTTTATTATATATAATAATTTTATAATAATAAAAGATAAGAACATAGTTTTTGGTGTTTATTTGATTCCTATTCAAGACACTTTGATAAGAATGACTATATTGTTAATAAAGACTGCTGTAGAGTATCATTTTTTAACATTTTTGGTTGGTAGTGTGCCTCATGATTTTTTTCAATAAAAAAATGTACCGTGGCTCAAAAGAGGTTGACAAACACTGCACTACAAGACAACATTCACAACCCACAATGACAGGATCAGAGACAACAGACAACCAACACACACACAAATAACACAAAAAACACCAAACAGGTACGATGACAACAAAAATAATAAGTGAAGGGCATGAATCCCATAGAGACATATGTTGACTTCTGACCTGCTAAGTCCTACAAGCCCTGCTCAGGTATATAGAGCTGAACCAATGTGGTGTACTGGTACATTTTCCATGTACTTTATAAATGGTTCTGTATCTTGTAGTACATCCTACTTTTTTTCATCCAGTAGGTTATTTTCTCCAGTAGGTTATTTCCTGTTGACTTCTTCAACCACATCTTGATTGGAAGGGGGGCGGGGTCTAATTTCCATTTTCTATCAGTACGTTTCCCATTGATTGTCCACATTGTCCTTGTATTTTTAGCTTCCTGTCATTGAATTTTTGCAATTGTTAATTTTTGAACATTGATGATTGAGGATCTTTTTTGTTTTCTCTTTTTTTAACAGATACATGATTTAAAAATCTGAGGTACACATGAGAAATACTTCAATCCAATAAAAAAAAAAATCAAACCAGGCTTCCAGATAGTCGGCGAGATAACACCAGACCTTTTTCATGTTTAGGAAACTCTTCTTCCCTTCATCGTCTGCCTTTAATGCTCATACTCTCTGTATTTGCTGTATACTGTTACTTGACGTAGCCGTTTCCATATTACCCTCATTAAAGGCTAAGAGATAAACTCCCACATGTGTTTACAATCATCCCCGTCTCTGTGACTTCCTGTACACTGGTCTGTGCTGTGGCCATTACATATGTCAAGTCAGAACACTGTGAGCAGACCCCGTACCTGCACTGCTCTACCAATGAGCATTCTCCTTTAAGTGCACCAGACTAGTGCTTCTCTGATGTCTCTTCTTCCACTGACTGGTTTTTTTAAATGAAATTGTATGTCCTTGACATTTTATTTTATATTATTTTTCATTATCCTTTCTTTTTCTTTTAAACATTTTCAATTATCCTAGTTGAAATATTTGGGGGGGGGGGGTTTATTGTTTTATTTACATTTTTCATTACGTAATATTGCAGTTAACACAATATCCACAACCCACAATGACCACATCAGAGATAACAGACAAAACCAACACAAATAAGTGAAGGCCATGAGTCCCATGGTAACATATGTTGACCTCTGACCTCCTAAGTCCTAGAAGCCCTGCTCACCTATATAGAGCTGAACCAATGTGGTGTACTGGTACATTAGAAATGTTCTTTTTTTCATCCAGTAGGTCCCCCCAAACCAACCACCCGGACAAAACCCCTAAAATTTAGAGCACTGACATGTAGACTTCTGTCATTGTTTTCATATACTGTACGCAGAAATAATGTTATTTTACCTGATGGACTTTTTTTATTTGATTTTTGATTCACAACTAACAATGACATAATCCAAGACAACAGACAAAAAAAACATACATAGAATACAAAACCCCCCACAAAACGGGTATAATGACTAAAAAAGAAAATTTAATTTAAAAAAAACAGAGCTGAAACAATGTGTTGGACTTGCCCCATGTAGTTTATAAATTGTTCTGTCTTGTAGAACATTCATTCATTCATTCATTCATCTTAACATTCAACTTCTTTTTTTCATCCAGTTAGTGTATTCTCATTTAAAGAACTGAGACCCGACCGTGTGTGAGTTTTTACCTCTTCTTCCACCAACTGGTTTTTGAAATGTGCTTGTGGGTCATTTGCATTGAAGTAGAAGATTCCTGGGAGAATCTAACAGGCTCGGAGGAGAAAGTCTAACAGGCTTGGAGGAGTTCCTTAAGATCAAGTGCATTTGGAATTCCGAGTCCAATTAAGTGGAGTTGTTACGGGACATAGTTACCATGAGGCAAGGAGCTGCTGCGTGGAGGATGGATTACAGCGAGATTGGATGACAAGGATGCTTTGTTGAGCCTGATCATGTTTGAGAATGTGGTGTTGCATCGTGAAAGCCCAAGAGAGTATCCACAGCGACGTCTGTATCGCATTCATTGAATTTAGGAGGAAAAAAACAAAAACAACTTGTGGGGCCTGTAGGGTGTGAGGTCAATACATGCAGCTCATCTATTTGTTTTTTTTTGTTTTTTGGTTAGTGCACCTGTTTGGTATGTTTTGTGTTCTTTGTGTGTGTTTTTTTTGCCATTTTACCTGTTTTATGTTTTTTGTGCTCTTAGTGTGTATTTTTTCTTTCTTGTGGGGTTTTTTCCCCCTTTTTTCTCATTCTACTTGTTTCGTGCTTTTTGTTTTACTGTCTTTATTTTTGTCTGTTGTCTCTGATCCTGTCATTGTGGGTTGTGAATGTCGTCTTGTAGTTTATGAATGTAACTGTAATGTGTAATTAAAAATCTAAATACAATAATATAAAACACTTGCTGCAAAAAATAAGTACGATGTACTACAAGATATGGAACCATTTATAAAGTACATGGGAAATGTACCAGTACACCACATTGGTTCAGTTCTATATACCCGAGCAGGGCTTGTATGACTTAGGAGGTCAGAGGGCAACATATGTGACTCATGCCCGTCACTTATTTATGGGTGTTTTTTTTTTTTTGTCATTGTACCTGTTTTGTGTTCTCCGTGTGTGTGTGTTTTTTTGTCTGTTGTCTCTGATCCTGTCATTGTGGGTTGTGAATGTTGTCTTGTAGTGTATGAATGTAAATGCAATATTGTCCAATGAAAAATCTAAATAAAATAATATTTTCCACCTTGCCGAGCTGACTCCACTGCTGTGTCTTGTAGGTGTGGAGAGGCAGTGGAGAAGAATAAGCACCTAATCACCTCGGACCAGAAGGAGTATCAACAAGAGCTGAAAAAGAACTACAACCGCCTTCGAGAAAGCTTGAGGCCCATGTTGGAGAGGAAGATCCCCGAGCTGTATAAACCCATCATCAGGCCCCGTCTGGAGAACAGGTAAACAAACAACGTCAGAGTAACGGCCAATATTGCGCTGACGAGAGTGACCTGGGTGAAAAAACACCCAGCATTGATCTTTTCATCACTGCCTATGATTGCTGGACCCAACGGAAAGGGAGAACAAATGGAATTGAGCACAGATCCGTTCACTTTGTCTGTGTCCCCTCTACAAATATTGATGACTGAACCAGAGCCACGGTACACAAGCCCCGATGAAACGGTGCTGATGCCAACCTGCTCTCCGGAATTAATAAACCACTTGTTTTTTTGTTTTTTTTTCCATTAGATGGTTCTACGTCCCACCATGATATTATAGCATTTTATTTATAGTTTTCATTAGATAATATTACAGCTACATTCATACACTGCAAGATAACTTTCACAACCCACAATGACAGGATCAGGGGCAAGAGACAAAAAAAAATCCCCACTTAAGAACACAAAAACCATCAAACATACAACGACACAAAAACATAAATAAGTGAACTGGATCAGTCACATATAGATGTATGTTACTTTTAAGCTTCATGTTCAGTAACTGACAGCAATGACTGCCCATTTAATTCATAAACTGGAACATATCATAAATACATGGGGTGGGTTGATACTGTTTATCATTGTTCATTTTTTTATTCCTCTGGATTTATTTTTACTTTTTTCTTATTTATGTATTTATAATTTTTTTCATCTCATGTGACTCCCTTTGTGCTACATATACAAATAAAGTTTGACTGATTGATTGAACAGACAAAAAAAAAACAACACGATCACAAAAAGCACCAAACAGGTACAACGACAAAAAAAATACTAAACATATAATAATTGAGGGCATGAGTCCCATAGATTCATGTTGACCTCTGACCTCCTAAGTTCTACAAGCCCTGCTCGTGTAGTACATAGACCTGAACCATTTCCCATGTAGGTCAGTGCTTCCTCCTCCTCACTGTCGTCTCCTCTTCCTCCCTGATCCACTGTCCTCTCTTTCACCAAGGGATTCCTTCAAACGCCTCAGTTTCCGCCGAGCTCAGGAGGAAAACTCGTGAAATGCGGCATCTCCTCTGAGGCTGCGCTGTGAAGACGAAGGCGAGGCTGTCACGAAACTGCGAGAGGAAGAGCGGCGATAAGATGAAAAGAGAAGACAGAGGAGGAAGAAGAGCTGCTGGTGATGCCCTCGCACAAGGAGGAGTCACCATCTCACAGTGTTCTTATTGTACCCTGCACGTCCATTCACGAGGGTTTGACAGTTACTTGTTACTGGAGCCAAAAGGATAGAACGAAAGTGTAGCTTATTGAGAATTTCACTGTTGAATCTTCAGACGCATTACTTCGCTCTGTTGATTTTCCTTTGTAGATAATGGCGAGTCCTACGAGTGCTGCAAAACATTTCCTCTTGAGGCAAAGTTCTCTCTGAAGTCCTTGCTGGCCCAGGGCCTGTATGTGTGCCAATAATGCTAAGTGTCCTCTGTGAGTGTGTGTGTCAATTTCTTAAGTCAGGGGTGTCAAAAATGCAACCCAATGTGGCCCACAAAGGTTCCAATTGGGCCCATGTTATGAATTTTTTAAATGTCAAACTCATTTTCTTTCAGCGGCCACATGAAACCCCATTTAACCTCAAAGGGGCCAGACCGGTAAAATATGAACCATAATCATCCTGGAAAAATGAACTTTTCTTGATTTAAAAATACGTGCAAACTCATTTTAGTTCAGGGGCCAAGTTCAGCCAAATTTGGTGTGAAGTGGGCGGGGCCAGTACAATAATAACAGAATTAAATATCAATAATGTCAACTCCAAACTGTCCTTACATGATAAAAATGTTTACATCTACAAACTCTCCTTTAAAACAATGTGAATTGCACATTTGACAACCCTGTCTTAGGGATTTGCAAGAATTATAATGCAGGTTCCATGTATGGTAGAATATTTAGCACAATAGAAGTAGAGTATGATGATTTCTTTCGGCTTTTTCCCTCCCGAGGTTGCCACACCTAATCCAACTCGCAGATTTGATTTGGCAGGAGTTTTTACGTCATATGCCCTTCCTGACACAACCCACTGGAGGCTCATCTTGGGAATCGAACCCAGGTCCCCTATGCACCAAGCCGGTGCCTTCCCAACTGAGCTATCCAGCCGGAAATAGAAGTAGAGTATGTTGGGTACAATACTTCAGTGCTGTACTGAAGTCATTTTGTACTCAGTGGTGATTGTGTTCTATGCTGTGTGCCTCCCAAATTCCACATTGTGCATTTGTACATGATATATGCTATTGCGTTTCCAGCAAAAGGACAGGTGGGTGTTTACACTTGAAAAATAGATACGACTTCCTCTGTCAGGTCTTATCACCATTCTGTTTCTCTTTAAACCACGGGTGTCAAACCATGTTGCCCACCAAAGGTTCCAATCTGGCTCATGGGATGAATTTGTGAAATGCATAAATTGCACCCAAGATATTTACAAAAATTAACAGGGAAAAATGTTATCATAATAAACTATAAATGCTCACAACTTCAACATTTTTCTCTGTTTAAATGTAAATACAGTATTTTCATGTAATTTTCCTGTATTTAGAGTAAAACAGTATAATTTCACAGAAAAATAACCAAGCTAAAAAGATTAAAGTGAAGTGTAATTTTAACAATATTCTGCCTGTTATTAAATATTTTGTGTATTTTGTAGATACACTGTGATTTGTAAGTACATGTATAAAATCTAAACTTTGGTATAATATTTTTAAATTTACACTTATTCTAATGTACATGTGTAAATTATAAACTGAGGTATAATATGAATATAAAAATGTAATTAATTCTAAACTGAGGTATAATGTTAAAATTACACTTATTTTTCTTAGGAGTTCTGAGGTTGGCAATTTTATTCAATGTTTTAGAGGACAGTTTGTAGAGGTAAACAATTTCAGGAAAATTTGTAGTTGACATTATTGATATGTAATTCTGCTATTTTACTGTAAATGAAAATGTATTCCAACTGTAAGGAGTACAGTATTTCAGTGTTGTACTGAAGTCACTTTGTATTCAGTGAGGATTCTCTTACGTTGTGTGCCTCCATAATCCAATGTTGAGTATTTCTGCATGACAGTGTATACAGTATATGTTAGAGCAGATGTGACAAAACCGGCCCAACAAAGGGTCCATAATCTGGCCCCTGGGATGAATTAATAAATGTAAAAAATAACACTTGATATTTTAGTTATTGATTTCAAGTGGTTCAGATCTGTAAAATACCATCGTTATAACCTAGAAATCAGGACAACTCTCAACTTTTTATCTTTGTTTTCAGGGTAAGAAAATAAAATTAAATTTAGATGCTTAAATCAACAAATTGACTGTTAATATTTTCATTTTACAAATTCATCGTGTGGGCTGGATTGTAACATTTGGCGGGCCGGTTTTGGCCCCGGGCTGCATGTTTGACACCCTTGTACTAGAGTGTTTCCAGCAAAAGGACATGTGGGTGTATTTGCACTTGAAAAATAGACACGACTTCCACTGTCAGGTCTTATTATCACCATTCTGTTTCTGTTTAAACAACGGGTGTCAAAGTCATTTTAGTTCAGGGGCCAAATTCAGCTGAAGTGGGCGGGGCCTGTCTAATAATAACAATTACATATAAATAATGTCAATTCCAAACTCAGATATTTTCTACAGAAAAGTACAATTTTCACAATATTAAGCTTCAGTTTATAATTTACACACATACATTACAACTTACAGATCACAGTGGATCTGCAAATACACAAAACATTTAGTAACAGGTAGAATATTGATAATATTCCACTTCAGACATTTCAGGTTGAGTTTTTTGGTGAAATGTTACTTTGTTTCACTGTGATTACAGGAAAAATTACATGAAAATATTGACATTTACAGAAATTATTAATGTTGTGGGTATTTCTAAATTATTATAAAATTTTTCACAATCTATTTGGAACCTGAATTATTATTTTTTCTTTTATAAATGTCTTTAATGGATGTTTTGCATTTCATGCAGGGTAGATTGGAACCCATGGCAGGCCATGTTTGGCCCGTGAGCAGTATATTTGACACCCCTGGTTTGAACACACAGCATGTAGCTTTTATTCCAGATGATTGATGGACACACACCCTACACCAACTAGTCAGTGAATCCAAGTTTTGTACAAGAGAGATCACATACTGTATCTTCCATTAGCTGTTTACAAAGGTTTGAGAAATGGTTTTGGATTTAACTAGAAATTTTTAGGTCGAAATAAGAGCAATAATGTTAGATGACAAAATCCACTCAAAGCACCGTAATGATCACATTGTTCTTAATAATACGTCATTGCACGTTTGTAAATAGGTCACTTTCTACAACATACACAGTGCCAAATGTATCTCCTCATTTATTGAGAGCCTAAGATACTTAAACAGAAGCAATATTTTACCAGTTGCTCAGTGCAGTTGAGAATTGTGTTTACTTCACATCAAATACATTCCAAAAGACAAATTTGAAATTGAACAAACGACTCATTTTGTAAGTTACGTAAGTAAGTGTTAGCATCGGTATGCATTTTTACATGTACTCACCGGTTCATGTGTTTCCAGGTACATACATGAGTTAGTGAACCGGTCATCATTTTAAAAACTGCTGAAGTCAGAAAAGTTATGTAACTTGGGTATCGTTTTTGTGAGTTTTTATTAAAAATGTGCACCTGTTTTCGAGATGTGCATAGTGTTCAGTTAAGTGATCAGTTATATATTGGTGGAATTGAACCACTGGAAAAGGAAATTTCTTGTTCTCCTTCCTTTTTTTTTGTATGTCCATATCTGTTGTTTTAGTAAATGTGGAATTCTAACATGTCATGCAGCTCAAAAAGCAGCTGAATAAAATGTAATATATGCACAGTTGTCATAGGTCTGTATGTACTGATTTATGATCTTTATTATTTAAAAATGTCTATTTATTCACTCCCAGTCACACTCTGGTGCAGACTGAGGGTGGCACAGCCGCCAATCCCCCCTCCCCTCCAATCGCCACCAAACATTCACATACTAGTGCAAGAGCAAATGTCCAGGACACAAAAGCACATGACCAAGACAGATCAGGATTCAAACTCCCAACCCTTTCAGTTATTGGAAGAGCCGCCCTACCTCCTGAGCCATTATATAATTAATTTAATATCAGGGTAGATCGACCATGTGGTTTTGAAGTGAGTTTTCTTTATCTTTGGGAATGATAGGACACCAACAATAGAAAGAAAAACACTTTTCCTTGAGGTTGTGTTCAATGTTTCTTGTAACAATTATGTTAAAGCCTACAAAGTTGGGGTTTTTTTTGCTTAAAAACTAAAATGTTTTATTGTTGCACATTTTATGTAACAAATTAGTTTCAACAACTTTCAAAAAAGGTAAGAAAAGGAACATATACTGTAAGTGTCCAGACATACCACCTTTGGTGATTAAAAAAAAAGTGCTATAATTTATATTGTGGGTTAGCGTGTGTGTGTGTATACATATATATATATATATATATATATATACACACACACACACACACATACTGTTGTATTCTGTGTTGTGTTTCTATTTGGTTTTTATTCGGTGTTTATTTTGTGTTATAACGGTGTGTACTGGTGCTGGAACAATAATTTCCCAGACGAACTTTCCTGAGGGATTAAGAGAGTTCTTTCTTTCTTTCTTTCTTTCCTTTCTTTCTTTCTTTCCTTCTTTCTTTCTTTCTTTCTTTCCTTCTTTCTTTCTTTCTTTCTTTCTTTCTTTCCATCCATCCATCCATCCATCCATCCATCCATCCATCCATCCATCCATCTATCCATCTATCTATCTATCTATCTAT
>JAPTHA010000029.1:22520599-22540540 GCA_029814585.1 Gymnapogon annona
TGGTAGTGGTAGTAGTAATAGAAGTGGTAGTACTGGTAGTGGTAGTAGTAACAGAAGTGGTAGTACTGGTAGTGGTATTAGTAATAGAAGTGGTAGTACTGGTAGTACTGGTAGTAGTAATAGAAGTGGTAGTACTGGTAGTGGTAGTAGTAATAGAATTGGTAGTACTGGTAGTGGTAGTAGTAATAGAAGTGGTAGTACTGGTAGTGGTAGTAGTAATAGAAGTGGTAGTACTGGTAGTACTGGTAGTAGTAATAGAAGTGGTAGTACTGGTAGTACTAGTAGTGGTAGTGGGTAGAGTGTGAATGTATTATGGATTATTAATGTACACACTTTGATTATGCGTTAATGGAAAGGGATAATCCATGATATTAGTACTAGTAGAAGTAGTAGTAATAGCACTGGTGCTAGAAGTAGTAGTAATAATAGTAGTTTACAAATCTAAAATGTTGCAAGCTAAGTATTTTAAGTACTGTGCTCTATATGTATAAAGTATTTGTTTCAGGTGCTTGCACTTTAGATGAGATATACTTTTATTAGATCCACTCGGGGAAATTACTTGAGTATTTCAATTTCATGCAGTTGTTTCTCTGTCACGGAAATAACTACTATTCCTCAGTACATTTGTGAGACAATTTAATTTCCTTTTAATCTGTGTTTTTTTTTTTTCATCTCCCGTGTGGAACACTTACATCTCTAAATGCATTCATTCTATGTCTATTGTAAAAAACAAATAAATAATCAAAACTACTGTACATCGAAGCCACAAACACACAGTGGTGTCACAGTATATGACGCATTAGTGTAGATTAAACTACCGACGGCAACTGCAGTAGTTCAGAAGTTACAACACGTACAGCGGCGGCGCGTTTAAACCGCAGTAAAAACCCCTTTAAAAACTGCTTTTACCTTTCACACTGCGAGTACCCTTCAGGCGTTCTTACATCCTGTGTTTTGAACCGAGACCTTTTACATTAAGTGCAGTACTTTTAGTACTTTCAGTACGTCGGCGCTCTCATTTTAAACAAAGCATTTGAATACCTTTTCCACTTCTGCAGGTTCCTCGGGTCAGACTAAGTTTTAGTCTTTAATTCCTGTATTCTCTCTCTCGTTTTATTTTCCTTTCTCTCCCTTTTATATAAACACCCTCTGGAGGCTGATGTCACATTAATCCCCTGCCCTTCCTCTCACCTCTTCTTCTGGCCCCTCCCACAGTTCAACATTTACTCAGCTAATAAACATAGCATCTCAGCTGAAACCGTTTTTTTTTTTTGTTTTTTTTTTGTTTTCCTCATGATTTACTGCGTACCGTGGCGGCGCTCCAAATTAGAATGTTTATTTATGGCCATCAATATTTAATTGAGTTTACTCTAATCTTGCGTTAGTGGGTTCAGAAGTCTCTGCATGGCTGTTTAAATATTAAAATTAATTGGAGCGGAGATACTGTAAAGAGGCTTGGCTTAATTGTTCTGGGAGAACAGGTAGCTCCTCAAAAGCCTGAGTGCCACAGACACACACACACACACACACGCACACACACACACGATTAAACAAAAAAACAAAACACTGCTCCTACCAGAGCTCTTTTAGAGACTACCCGTTGACAGATTCAACACATCTTCGTGAGCAGTGCACATAATTGGGGTTTTTTTTGCAACACGGGTTAATTTAATGTAGATGATTAGCATTTAGTTCCAAAAAAAAAATCTTTTACAGAAAAAAAACATTTTAGATCTTTAAATCAGTGAAATCAGCACAAAGCTTCTTGTTTGCTCCTATAAAGACGAGCAGTGCCAGGTACAACAAACCCCAACCCTCGTATATATTTCACCTATTATGAATAAATTGGACAACTTTAAAAAAATTTCTCTCTTTTTTTTTGTTTTAAATGACCTAGCTTTCATGCAACATCTATTGTGCATACACTTGATTCGGTAGCAATTGAACCAATAGTTTTGCTGCTAAAGTGTTTAAACAATAAAACAAACAATCCCAAAACGGGGGCAAATTAATAAATACCACTGTCAGGATTCAAGTTTTTAGTTTAGGTGGTGTTTAGTTCCGGTTTTATTTTGTTAATTCCTATCAGGTCTGCGTCTATCTCCTTCTGTGTCAGTCAGCTTCACTTCCCCAGATCCCTTCCCGCCTGTGTCTAATGTCTAGTCACCCTGATGTTTCTCACCTGGTCCTTCCTTTTGTGTATATAAGTCTGTGTGCATCCCCTGTCTGTTGTCAGACCGTTGAATGTCTAGCTCTTCCAGTCCGGCCGTCCTGCTTTGTTGAGTTCGTCCATGAGAGAATTCTTTGTAAGTATAGTCCTGTCGGTGATAGTTTAGTTTTGATTATAGTCCTTGGTATTAAATTTAATGTTAATTTGTTCTTCTAAATTGTGACCTTTTGCCACGTAGTGAAATATTTCGTTCTAGTTTATTATTATGATTTTCCTGTTGTAGGTTTTTTTTTTGTTAAAATGTATTCACACGTTTTTTTCTGCGTCGCTTTTTGTTATTTGAAAATTAGTCATTGAAATATCTTTGTAAGTTCGGTGTGAACCAAAAAAAAAAAAAACCCAAAAACTTTTGTTAATCTTAAATCTTGTGTGTGTCTGCATCTGGGTCCATCCTGATTACTCGCATCATGACAGACATATTGAAAAAAAAAAAACACACAAAAAAACCAGCCAGTGCATTTATGTAGGATATAGTAAGTTTCCAAGAAACCCAATAACTTTTGACATTGCTAAATAAATAAATATATAACCCAGCGTTTGCAAAATTACAGAAAACCGAGGTCTTAAACCCACAACAACTGACAGTTAATCTGACAATGTCTCTCTTTAAGATCTGTGCATCTTAATAGACTCTTGTTAAACTGAATAAAAGGAGAAATAAAACACATTCTCTAATCTGTGCGTCACAGTGTTAATATTAATAGGAAGTGAAAGCTCAAAACTAACTGTCAGGATTTGTAAGATCAGTGATCAACTCCTGCCACGTTGGACTCCTCTGAGGAATATAGTCGTTGACACAAACACCATATGGACAAATACCAAGAGAAGACCCAAGAAATGGTACAATATTAGATTAGATTAGATGATATCCCTTTATTAGTCCCACACGGGGAAATGTCAGGTTCCAGCAGCACATATAAGACAAGACACACACAGAGAGATGCTGTAAATATGATGAAAAATAAGAGTAAATCATAATAATATAAATATATAAATAAAAATAAAGAAAAGAACAGATTGAGTGCAACAGAAAAGATCAATAAAGAGACATTGTCAGTTATATAGTAATATACAGTTCTATAGTTATACAGTTATACATACTAGTATTAGTATATACCAGTACTAGTACTAGCACCAGTACTAGTATGCACCATATATATATTCACCAGTTATATATACTATTAAAGGCAGACATACTGCAGACTGACAGCATGGTCACACTGATATCCAGGGTTGAGTCTCGTCCATCTTTTTTTTTCGGAAACTAAATGTATTTTTTTTTCCCTCATTCCATTTTGTTTTCATGTGTGTATATATTTTTCCTGTTTCATTTCTAAGGAAAATGCACGTCTGACTGTACTCATACAGTTCTACCATTAGACATTCATTCATTCATTCATTCATTCATTCATTCATTCATTCATTCATCTAGCTGGGATAGGCTCCAGTGACCATTAGACATGTTTTTCCATTTTTTACTTAAGACTTTTGATGTGTTTCAAAACTCAAGACTTTTTTTTTCCAATGTACCCATTCTGTGTTTTCTGTGCTCTCTCTGTGTGTGTGTGTGTGCGTGCGTGTGTGTGTGTGTGTGTGTGTGTGTGTGTGTGTGTGTGTGTGTGTGTGTGTGCTTGACATTAAGTTCTGTCAGTAATAGCTTCTGATTTCCTCCTGCTTTCTCTCTCTCTCTCTCTCTCTGTCTCTCAATCTACGCCACACCCAGGTGTAGACATAGCCACACACTCACGCGCACGCACACACACACGCGCACAACACACACAGACAAATGCCCTCCCTCTCACACATGGCCTACAAGTCAGATAAGAGCACCATTTATTCTGAAATACATTGAGCTATTGTGTGATTCTCCAAGGTTGCAAGCAGCAATTCCTCTTAAAGCTGGAGTAAATCATCTCTGACAAAGAGAGACAAGGATTTACACATCCATACATCCCTGCTCCAGACAGTGGGACGGGTGGAGATCCTTTGTGTAACGCGGCAGTGATGGATCAACTGACGCACAACACCGCCACATTTTTCCCTCTGGAAATCCATGTACTGTCATTGTTTTTGTCTTTTGCTCCTGGCCTGCCCTACTCGTAATTGTGTTTCTTTTTCACACACCTACCAATTTGTTTCAATATCGAAGTGTGAACAAGTAATGCACATAATAATAATTATAACAACAATAATAATACAATAGAATAATGAATACCGTAATAACAACAGAAATACCAAAAACAATAATACTAATAATAACAACGTCCTTTTTCCCTGACTGTCGCACCTTTAACCTAATTCTGTTTAAATTGACCCTATATATATAAAATTATTATTATTATTTTTGTCATTTTTGGATAATGAATAATGTCCAGTCACATAAACTGCTTTAGTCTTAATCTTAGGTGCCAGTTCCAGACAAAGACAGGCATTTGTAGACCGCCATTAATTTTCTCTTTCCTTGTTTTTTTTTCTATTATTATTATATTCAGATTTTTCATTAGACTGCATTACAGTTGCATTCATTCACAATCCACAATGGCAGGCTCAGAGACGACAGACAAAAAAAACCCCACGAAGACCACAAAAAACACAAAACAGGTACAATAACAATAAATTAAATCATTAAATAAATGAACCGCACGAGTCACATAGACATAACTTGACCGCTGACCTTCCGCCCTGCTCGGGTATATAGAGCTGAACCAATGTGGTGTACTGGTACATTTTCCATGTACTTTATTAATGTTTCCATATCTTGTAGTACATCCTACTTCTTTTTTTTTTCATCCAGTAGGTTATTTTCTCCAGGTTCACACAACTGTTGACTTCTTCAAATCTTGATTGGAAGGGGGGGCGGGGTCTAATCTAAACACACCCACACCCACACACACACACACACACACACACACACACACACAGAAAGAAAACAAAAAATACACAGTATAGGTATGATGACAACAAAAAAGAAAATGGTCTCTGATTTTTGTCTCCACGTTGACACGGATCCCCGTGGGTGTGTCTCTTTGGGTACATTCAGGTCAAAGTCCAAGAGCAAGAAATACACACATACACATACACACACAAGCACACACTTAATTTCCCAGGGATACAGCACGTCCTGCCATCTTAAAAGACTCTATTTCATCTTATCAGCAGTAACAGACAGACTCAGGAACGACAGGCAGGAGACTGGACAGGGCAAAAAAAAGGGAGAGAGAGAAGGTAATTCAGAGATAAAAAAAAAAAAAAAAAAGAAGAGACTGCAACTATGACACAATGACAACAGGTAGATGATCCACCGGCAGCATCGCCCATATTGACAGGAAGAACTTCATTTTAAAATTTATTTTATTTCGATTTTTCACTAAACAATTTTACAGTTACATTCATACACTAAAAGACAACATTCACAACCCACAATGACAGGATCAGAGACAACAGACAAAAACACATGCAAACTAAGAGCACAAAAAACACAAAAACAGGTACAAAGACAAAAAAAACAAATAGGTGAACTGCATGAGTCACATAGACATATATGTTGACCTCACACCTCCTAACAAGGCTATTCTCAACTATAAAATGTTGTAGATGAAATAGAAAGAGATTAAATATGTTTTCACCTATTCTTGTAGTATCAACTATTAACTGATAATTCAAAGAATGTGTTTTACTAGACTACAGTTACAGGTCAAATACTTATTACATGGTAGGAAATCCTGCACATGCACATCCTTCTCATGACAGTGTACAGTAACAGTGGAGCTCATGTAATTAACAGCTTTATTTCATATTATTTATTATTATTACTATTTCGTATTATTTATTACTTTTTTGATTAGACAATAAACCAGTTACATTCGTACACTACAAAACAACGTTCACAACCCACAATGACAGGATCAGAGACAACAGACAAAAAAAAACACATGCAGAGCACAAAAATACAAAAGGGTACAATGACAAAAAAACAAACAAAAAAAACCCCTAAAACTGAAATGCATGAGTCCCAAAGAGACGTGTTGACCTTTGACCTCTTAAGACTTCATTTCAATCCATGTGCATTTCACTTCTCAACTGCATGCAGTTCAGTTTTAACACTTTTTTTTAACAGATTTCCCTAAATCAGGTCATTGATGATGTTTTTTTTGTTTTTCCACCGTTAACTGCATTAACACATGCATCTGCGTAGGAACACCCTCATACGCGTGATGAAAGGCCTCACAACAGTGTCCAGTTGGAATTAGAAATTCCAGGAAACTGATGACTTCCTCTCTCCAGTCCACTAAGCAAACCACACATTCCTGTCTATCTCCTGTCCTCCACTTCTCCCACACCTCCTCCTCCTCCTCCTCGTCTTGTCCTTAACTCTGATGTAACAACCCCTCACCCACCCCTCTGTTCCTATTCTTATCCTCACTGTGTTGATATAGACTCAAATACATCAAATATTTGAATAACTTGCAGCGCTATTTTTCCATTGGTATCGGTTTTCTTTATTTTATTTTTATTTTTCATTAGACAATATCACATTTACATTCATACACTACAAGACAACATTCACAACACACAATGACAGGATCAGAGACAAAAAAAAAATTACACAAACGGGTACAATGGCAAAAAAAGACACAATTACAAAAAAAACAACAAAAAACACACATTTACAATGACAAAAACGACACGTAGAGCACAAACGACACAAAACAGGTACAATGACACAAAAACACCCCAAAAACATAAATAAATGAACCACATGAGACACACACACTCTGTTCCTCCCTTCTGCTTATCCCTCATAGTGTCCCCCTCCTCCTCCTCCTGAAAAGCTGAATCTATTGCTGGTTTCCTTTTATCTCCATCTGTGTTCCATGGGTGAGTTTGGTCTCGGTCTCCCTCCTCGTCTGCGTGTGTCACCCTCGATCGTGAGCAGGTCCTGTGGTAAAAGTGCTGGGCTGGTGATGGAGGGCGTATTGAGCGGCAGCCCCGGCGCCTGGCATATCGACGTGGCAGGAGGGTGATCCTTCAAGGCCTTTCCTATCGGCGCATGGAGTTAATCTGCTCAGCGCGATCGATACGCCTCTAACTGCAACCATCACTGTCCTGTGTTTGTCAGGCTTTTATTTGCTTTACGGGTGCGTTTGCGGAGGTTGAGAACGTGATTTATGTCGGCGTGACGCGTAACCGAGGCCGTGCGTCTTTTGTGCGTGTAGACGGAGGAGCTGTTTCCTCTGGAGGCGTTACGTCTTATGTGTTGGCTCAATGAGTCACAGGCAGTAAAGTCAGCACTCTGAGGTCATATAAACACTGGAGCGATATACCTACTATAAATCGGCAGCTCCGTTTCTACGCCACCTCTGGCAAAGTGTGGCAACGTGTTGATCAGTGGAAGAACCAATCCAGTCCCTGGGGATGGCGTTACTGGTGTTGTACATGCACCTCAGATCACTGTAAAATGAAGATGAAGTGTCACTGTGTTAACACTCTATTTGATCTGGATTTTTCATTAGACAATATTACAGTTACAACGCACAATGGCAGGATCAAAGACAACAGACAAAAAAAAAGAAAAAACAAATACACATGAAGAGCAGAAATAACACAAAGCAGGTACAATGACAAAAAAAGAAATAAATAAGTGACCTCCTAAGTTCTACAAGCCCTGCTCGGGTATATAGAGCTGAACCAATGTGGTGTACTGGTACATTTTGCATTTAGTTTATAAATGGTTCCATATCTTGTAGAACATCCTGCTTCTTTATTTCATCCAGTAGGTTATTTTCTCCAGGTTCACACAACTGTTGACTCTCTACTTTACTTGGTCCTATTGTTACTCTTCAATCAGTACTTGTGTGTGTTGTTTTCTCTGCTTCATCGTGTTATTTGCGTAGCCTGTTGTCATCTGTCTGTGTTCTCCTTTAGACCCAACATGGAGAACACCGGTCAGGTCAGCGAGTCAGGTTCATCAATGGTTAAACATGCCCTCAACCCCGACAAGACCTTCATGCAAGTTCACTACCTCAAGGTGAGACACAAGTGGGACATGAATGGAGGTAAAGGGCAAGGGGTAGGGCCACAGACAAACGAGGAAGGTGAGGAGAAGGAAAGAATGTTCAACACAAATGTACTGTGATGCATCGCTGCTTTCTTTTTGTTGTTTTGTTTGGTCTGTCCAGGGTTACTTCCTCCTCAGATTCTTGGCCAGCCAAGTAGGAGAGCAACAATTCATCAACTTCTTCAGATTGTTTGTGAGGAAATACCACGGACAGCTCATTTTGTCTCAGGTGAGGCCACAGCAGAAGGATCTGGTTTTCTCTGGATTAACTCGGTGTTTCTCAAAGAGTGGGGTGCGATGCGATGCCAGGGGGTGGTGGTGGTGTGTGATCCCTGGGAGGATACTTTTTTGGCTTACGACACTAAAGTGTAATGTCACATCCACTACAGTAGGTGTCAGTGGTGCTCTCATTGTCAGTATGTACAGGGAGTATTAGCTCTATGATGTAGGTGTTTTATACACTCATCATGAATATTTAACAGAGATGAAAAGAAAGACAGAGAGAGACAGAGATAATGACAAACCAAAGTCTCCCTAAAGCTAAGACCAGGGAACATGACCAAGAGTATGTAGCACTTGACTTCACTGTGACTACGGTGAGAGACCAGGAAAGACCAGTGGGTAGAAGACAAATAAAGGAAGGCGGCACTTAAAGACAATACACCTCAATCAACCCACTTTGTGAATGCTACTACAGTAAACCGGCGAACGTGTTAGCAACACCACTTATAAGGCTCTTATTACATACTTATACACAAATTGTAGCATTTTTATTTGTATGACCCTAACCCAACTAACCCAAACCACACCATAACAGAGGACCTACTTATAAGGCTCTAATTACATACTTATACACAAACAATAGCATTTGTTGTTGTATATCCCTAACCCACATACTTATACACAAATGGCAGTGTTTATGTGGGGGTGCAAATATTTTATTCTTTCTGGGGGGTATGCCAGAAAATAATTGAGAAACACTGGATTAACTCAATAGAGTCAAGACTTGCAGCGACTTCACAGGCTGTTAATAAAATCTTCGCTCACATTTGAGGAGTTTTAATATAACCTGTCTCCAAGGCAGCGTGTTATTTCCGTAAATTAATTGGAGTCTGATATTGGTTGGATTGCCGCTGTGTTGCAATAGCTGAGGGTCCTCCTGCAGCAGTTCAACCACATGTGTGCATTCTGAGTGATTGCACCTGCACGTCTGTGTGTGTGTGATGTGTCTGTTTGTGTGCTCATATTGAGTGTGTGTGTGTGCTGATATTAAGTGTGTGTGTGATGTGATGGTGCGTGTGATGTGTGTGTGTGTGTGTGTGTGTATGTGTGTGTGTGTGTGTGATATATTCCACCTGGCTACTGTTTCTTCAGTTGCGAGTCGAGTCCTCCCTCTAAATAATGGATGTAACATAAACAGTGTTTGACCTTGTCCTCTTGTACTCCTGACTTGACATCAGCTACGCCTTTCTCTTTCTTTTGTTCCCCTCCCACATCTCTCTCTCTTTCTCTTTTTTCTCTGGTCTTTTTTGGACAGGATTTCCTGAACATGTTGCTGATTACCTTTCCCGACATTGAGAGGTATGTAAGTGGCTGGAGTAATGCTTCCAGTGAATAATGAATAACATCTAAGTCGCATTAAACTGCTTTAGTCTTAAGTTGCAGGACGTGTGTTTCAGTTCCAGACATTAACCCTGGCATGTGTTAACCATTCATTTTCTCATTCTTTCTTTTTTAAAATAGTATTTTATTCCGATTTTTTCAGTACTACAGTTACATTCATACACTACACGATAACATTCACAACCCACAATGACAGGATCAGAGACAACAGACAAAAAAAAAACGTAAACCAAACACAAAAAAAGACAGAACACACAAAACACAACACAGTTACACTGACAAAAAAAACAACAACAAAACATACAAACGAAGAGCACAAAAAACACTAATCAGGTACAATTGACCAAAAAAACAACACATAAATAAGTGAAAGGCATGAGTCCCATGTTGACCTCTGACTTCCTAAGTGCTACAAGCCCTGCTCGGGTATATAGAGCTGAACAGTGGCAGGCTGTGCATTTCAGACCTGGGCCTGCAGTGATGTCCTACCCGACTTAATCCACCTCTTAAAACCATAATTCTGATCTATGGATTTAAACATGATGCATTTAGATCAAAACACATAAAACTGTATCACCTGAACATAAAGTCAAGTACAACAGTTATATTAGTCTACTCACTAGACTAATAACAAAGAAACAAAAGGAAATGACATGCACATGTCCAGCACGGACCTGATGCACGCAGACCAGACCCAGGTCCGCATGCGTCGGAATGTCTGGTCAGACCTGGGTCCAGGCCTGGGTTTGGTAGATACGCATCTAGTGGATACCAGGTATAAACCTGTGTCTGATCAATGTCAGTTCCATACAGACCAGCTTGATACAGACCGACTATTCAGTGTTAAATAAACAAATACTTATATTTCGTTAATAATATATTTTTAATAATAATATTAACATACTTTTCGGAGCCTGCCAGCCAGGTGTACGGTTTGTAGTTATCAACTACGTGGTGGATAAATCCCTTTTCCTGCTGAGTCATACTTGCTAACATCGGGTTGGCTGGCCTCTCTTTACAGTGCCTAGCTTTTCTTGAGAATGGCGTTGTAACTAAATCTGCGACCAAATCAATATCTTCTCCTCCTTCAGCCATTGTAGGTTGAAAAAACTAAAGCAACTTGTTGTGCTACATAAATGATCCATTTCCTTATTCCCTGTTTATCACATTGACATCTGCTCAGGTCTGTTCTGCGCAGCTTTGCATAGCTCCGCCTCTCTATATCGCATATCAAAATACGTGCACGCGCTGACACTGTAGGCCTGTTAACTGGCCCCAGTGAAGCCAAACTTGACGCTGATTGGTTAACGCCACACGTCTGTTCTCATTCACTTTAAGCTACCATGCGCCAGCACTATCGCTTCTGAAGGCCTAGAGTCAGATTTTGGACCCTGGCAACACACAATAGTGAATAATGATTGGATAAAAACTCGAACATAACCCCCCCCCTCCAAATCTCCACCAGGGGCTGGAAGCTGAGCAACAAACTTACGAAAGCTATGAAATGAAGAGTATAGTCCATGGGGTATGATGTAATACATATTTGTGGAAATATATATATATATATATATATATATATATATAAAAAAAATACTGTATATTCCTGATTATATTTAGGCCAGCTCAGAAGGCCTTGCTGGCCTTGAGGGTCCACCACTGGAGCTGAACCAATGTGGTATACTGGCACATTTTCCATGTACTTTATAAATGGTTCCATCCATATCTTGTACATCCCACTTCTTTCAACGCTTAAGTTGCAGACGTCTGTTTCAGTTCCAGACAAAACCCCTGCATATGTTAACCATTAATTCTCTATTTCTACTCGGCCTTTTTACCATGTGATTTACGATTAGATGTTTGTGTCATAACATGTGAAAACAGTTCTTGGCTCTACAGTAATTTGATGTCGGTTCTGCGCCAGTAACTGTGGAAAAGCTCCCAGCGTGTTCAAAGAGCAGCCTGGTCCACTCGTGTATTAATTGAAGTGTAAAAGGATAACTGCTCCTCCTGCTCTCCTCCTCTCTAATTGTCTCCTCTCTTCCCTCCCTGCGCCGGCTCAATCATTCACTTCTATATTTCTCCTGATTGCCTCATTAACCTCTTCTTCTGCCGCTCCCCTTCTTTTTTAATCCTTTTGTCTCTTGGTTTCTGTCTGTCCTTCTTTTTATCCACACTAACCTGCCCCTATTTCCTTCTTTTTGTTTTTTGTACTTTTCAGCAACCCTCTTGTCTTCTATGAATGCTGCATTCCCATTCTTTACCAGTCCAGCAAAAATTTACATATTTACTTATTTAATTACTTTTTTAAAATTTGTAATCATTCTTTGATTTTCCATGAGACAATATAATAACAGATAACAAAAAACCCATGAAGAACGCGTAAAACACAAAACTGATACAATGACAGGAAAAAAAACATGAATAAGGGAACCATGAATATAAATATAAGGCCAAGATTTTTGAAAAGTTCTTTTTTTCTTTTAATGTGATAATGTTGTATTTAGATTTTTCATTAGACAATATTATGGTTAGATTCATACACTACAAGACAACATTCACAATCCACAATGACAGGATCAGAGACAACAGACAAAACAAAACACACACATACACACAACTCACAAAACAGGTAAAAAAAAAACACACAAACAAAAAAAACACACAAGTAAACACACCTACAGACAGTCCCATAGAGACATATGTCGACCTCTGACCTCCTAAATCCCACACATCTTGTTTAGGTATATAGTGCTGAACCAATGTGTGTGGTGTCTTCTGTGAATGTTGTCTTTTCATTCTTTGCTGGTTCAGCAGAGATCGACTGAATTAAACCAGGGGAGTTGCTGACAGTCAATATTTGAGTCTGACGCCTTTTCCAACAAACATCACACTGGACGAGTGAAATTAAAACAAGAGTAGAGTTTGACTGTCATCCGGGTCATGTATTCAACCCAGTCTCTGAATGACTCTATTTAATATAAAATAAAACATACAACGCTTTCCCACCGAGTAGTAGTTTTTGTCTCAGTTTTAGTTCACAGTTAATTTAGTTAGCAGCTAAAGCACTATGCTAACGGTAGCCTGCGACGACAGTCACTATGTCTCTCAGCTCCGTAGAACGCATCACTGCCCTCGTTATCGTCATCAACTCCGGGACTTCAATCATGTACACTGTATATCTTGTCTATGTTGTGCAAGAATTTCAATTTTGTTGTATATCTGCTCTGCTCTTTTTTTTCTACTCTGTGCCGCTTTATGACATTTGGTTGCCAGATCATTGGTCTGTGCAATGACAATTAAAGGAAATCTGAATCTTTGTCAAAGTTATCACTCTCAGACCATAACAAACAGTGACCTGTAAATGGAACATGATAATACTGGTAGATTAGATTAGATTCGATGTAGATTAGATTAGATTAGATACCTTTATTTGTCCCACTCAGGGGAATTTCAGCTTCAGGTAGATGCAGGTTCGTCTGCGCTAATGCTCATTTCTAGACTCATTATTCAGGTGTGTTTGATGGGTCAGGTTATGCATTAAACCCTTCGTTCGCCACTTGAGAAAAGTATGCCCTTATCATCCCGTATATTCCTCCTTCATTGCGTCTTCATGTCGGTGCAACACATGTTCACTTTTCACTTTGGCAACACCAGCAGCTGAAAGACAGACAGTGTTTGTAAAGTCCACTCTCTGGGCTTTTTACGATTATGGTACACACAAGAGCAAAACATTGAACTGATGAGTGCTCTCTTTCCCTGCCGCCATTGCCAGAAAAAACAGGTTACAGTAGGAAATGAGCAAAATGATGGAAAACTTCTACTTTATGTGACACAGGCCAAAAAATGAACCGAATTCAGGCCCCGTATCATCAGGGTGGGTTAATGTAGGTGCTTTCCCACTCTAGGAACCTTTTGTTATTCCTAGAACCGTTTTTTTTTGGTTTTTTTTTCGCGCACAAACAACGACCATAGTTCCTAGAACCATTTGTACTTCTTAAAAGATTATTAGTTCCTATAACCTTTTTTGGGCATTCCCACAGCATAGGAACTATGAACTACGACCATAGTTCTTAGAACCTTTTTAGCTCCTATTCACAGTCAGGGTCTTTTTTTATTTCTACAGGAACTATATCATGTGGGTGTTTGCTGATAGGCCACGCCCATATCCACATCTTGCAGAACAGGAAGTGTTACAATGAATATTTGCGCTTCTTGTGAGAAGAGAAGGAACACACGTCTGGTCCATGAACAGATAAGACAGTAGAGTGTGTGGTTGATTGTGTTGTTGATTATGGGATGTATGATACTAAATCGAGAGTTACGTATGTAACTACGGTTCTATGAATCCCGGATGATTGTCTTCTTGCGCGCGAGAAGAAATGAGAGACCAGAGCCTCGGATGTCACCGGGCTATATAGCCTCCGGTTGGCTATCCGAGGGTCACAGGTGTGACGTTGTTGGTATAACTACTTGAACTGCGCATGCGCGAAGGGAACATTCAGTGCTTCAAGCACCGCCTCTGGCGGTCAGGAGGGATGAAATAGAACCACCTTCACTCTGCTGTTGACAAAACACTTTATGGAGATTGTCTTGGACTCATTTGTATTGTATTCTATATTATTCTGTACCTAAATATGGGTAAGTTTCCATCCCTGTCTGTGTGTGTTATTTGTAGTGTGTGTAAAACTGCTTTGGAAGATGCAGAATAAGATTACATCACACTGCTCCATGGTTCTACTGCCTGTGTGAGTGTGTGAATTTCCCTGATGAAAGCATCCTTTTCTGGTCTGTAATCAGGTTTGCTCACAAACGATATGGAGTGAGTCATAAGATTCATTGCTTCAAAACATGAACTAAGGACATTGTCATGGAGTGCTTGAAAACAAATATAATTCCTTTGTAGTTTTAAAAAAATTGTATTTTATTTTTATTTTTCATTAGACAATATTACAGTTACATTCATACACTACGAGACAACATTCACAACCCACAATGACAGGATCAGAGACAACAGACAAAAGAAACACACAAAAAACAGAAAAACCACTAAATGGGTACAATAAACAAAAAAATACACATAAATAAGTGAACTGCATGAGTCCCAGAGTGACATATGTTGACCTCTGACCTCCTAAGTCCTACAAGCCCTGCATGGGTATATAGAGCTGAACCAATGTGGTGTACTGGTACATTTTCTATGTACTTTATAAATGGTTCTGTATCTTGTAGAACATAGTTGTATTTCTTTTTTTCATTCAGAGCATCAGAGACGTAGATGACGTTTCATTACAGAATAACCCCGGTAATGAACCCAACATGAGTACTAATATACGACAGTAATAGCTCCAGACTAGTCATGTGTGGAATTTTCCTTGAAGCACCAGCAGAATTGATGGCAGTGGCGTACTCTGAGCGAACCTTTGTATACACACACACACACACACACACACACACACACATACAGGCACTGTGGGCTTCTCCTGGAATGTTTGTTTGCATGTGTACTTGTACTTAGACGGTACTTTACCCGTGTTTGTGTGTTGCATGACCACGACTGTTCTCATCTGAAAGCCATGTCTCACCCTCACCTACACATGTAAACAGCACAGAGGTATACACACACACAACCACACACACACACACACACACCCTTACTGTACATACATACACACACATACACTTACACACACACAGACATGCACACACGCATACACAGATACATAAATACTGTACATGTATACACACATACATAAATTCTTATTGTACATGCATACACACATGTTTACTGTACATGCATTATCACACGTGCTTACTGTACATATATGCATACACACACAGGCTTACTGCACTTGCACAGAAATATGTGCTTTCTCTACATATACACACACACATTCTTACTGTACATGCATATATATACACACATGCTTACTGTACATGCAAACACACATACTTACCGTACATGCACACACACACACATGCTTACTGTAGATACTGTACACATACACACGTGCTATTTCTAGTGTGTACATGTTTGTCCCTGAGCAGACAAGTGGGTGTGTCGCTGGTTTTGTTTAAGGTGTTGCCCTCAGCCTCATGCCTGCCACGGCCCAAACACTATTTTCCCAGAGCCATGTTTTCATAGAGTGTCTTGGGCAATAACGGCGAGTGCCACAATAATAGGAATAATACTAACACTTGTACCATTGTGTTTCAGAAAAGGCCTCACCCTCTGTGCTATTTCTGCCGACTGGCTCGACCAACCAGGAATTCCAAAGGTATGAGCGCTCTGTCTTTGTTTATTTCAACAATATTAACAACAGTGTTTGAATAGAAATATGTCTGAGCAATTAACTAATACAGCTCTAATTATATGAAGATTGAAGACTAAGATTCCAGCTCTGTTGCTAGTGAGTCCATTATAATGGTGACTGAAAAACATGTAAGTTTTGTTTGTCTTTTTTTTCAAATATTATTTTATTTTGATTTGTCATTAGACAAGATTACAGTTACATTAATACACTACAAGACAGCATTCACAATCCACAGTGACAGGATCAGAGACAACAGACGAAAAAACACACACACACACACACACGAAGAACACAAAAGACACACAACAGGTACAATGACAAAAAATAAAAAACATAAATATGTGAGGGGCATGAGTCCCATACAGACATATGTTGACCTCTCACCTCCTGCGTCCTACAAGCCCTGCTCAGGTATATAGAGCTGAACCAATGTGGTGTACTGGTACATTTTCCATGTACTTTATAAATCGTTCCATATCTTCTCGTACATCCTCGTTCATCCAGTAGGTTATTTTCTCGAGGGGCACAGGAGTCTGTCTTTGTTTATTTCAAAAGTATTGACTACAGTGTCTGAATAGGACTATGTCTGTCTATTTAACTAATACAGCTCTAATAATATGATAATTCAAGACCAGTAGTTGAGCTCTGTTGTCTGCTCAGCTTCTTCGTCTACAGTACTGACAGGAAAATGTCAGTGTAAATTTGATGCCAGTTCCTTTTTATGACATTATCATATGAAGTAACAAATATATCAACAGGACAACAGGAAGTGCATTATACTGATGACTGAAAAACTCGATTTTTGCTTAGACAGTGTTACAGTTACATTCATACACTACAAGATGACATTCACAACCCACAATGAGAGGATCAGAGACAACAGACAAAACAAAAAAAAACAACCTCACGCACGAAGAACACTAAAAATACAAAACACCTACAGTGACTAAAAAACACACCCAAAAAAATACACACCAAGAGCACAAAAATCACAAAACGGAAAAAAACTAACTTGTTTTGTGCTTTTTGTGCTGTTCATATGTGTTTTTTTCATTCCAATGAAAAATCTAAACAAAATAATAGAAAAAAACGAGTGAAAAGCATGAGTTCCCGAGAGACGTGTTGACCTCTGACCTCCTTATTCCTACAACTTTTTTTCAATCAATCAATCGATCAAATTTTATTTATAATGCGCTTTTCATACAGACAAGTGGATCAGAATGTGGATTTTTCATCCGGTAGGTTATTTTCTCCAGGTTTACACTAGTCTAATTTCCATTTTCTATCAATACATTTCTTATTGATTGAATTTCTGTCAGTTTCTTCACATACTTTGACAGTTTAAGTAGAATTAGATTCTTTTTGGTTGCTTTGTTTTTTTTAAATCCATCTGTATGCTGCATCATTTCATCGATGTGTCTCTCAGTCAAAGCACTCTTCATTGCTTCGCTTCAATGTTTAATTTCCATTTCAGCCATCAGACTTCAGTGGCACATTCATTCATTTGTCGTTTGGACTTTAAAATCAGAACCAGACTGATTTCCAGAAACCGACAGTGTACTCTCCTTATCAGAGCATTAGTACAGCACAATGTAATTAACCATACCTCAGATGATGTGATGCAGTCCACCCTCATCCGTAGCCATTGGGTCTTACGTACAGCACTGTGGACAAGGAGTGTTTTTGTTGGGTTGTGGGCTTCTGAGGATAGCACTCTAAACATTTGCTCTGGGGTGACAGAAGCGGTGCAGCATTTGTTTCAGTCCCGAACAGCTGTAAATAGCGGTGTAATGATGCCCTCATAATGAATATGATGCCTCCTATTAGAAGCAGATAGCTGTCAGTGGATGTGCTTTAAATGATGTGTGACCATTAGCCACTGATACGTCTGTTCCCGTAGTGTCAGTAAGTCCACCAGTCCCAGCATATTACATGTATTACCACCAGAAGAGTTCGGACGGGTGACTTCAAAGAACATGCTGGCATAGTATTTCATAGATATGTGTCGCTGGAGCCACAGTGTTAGGTGCTTTCCCACTGTAGGAACCTTTTGTATTTCCCAGAACCTTTTGTAAATTCTAAACCTTTATTGTTCCTAGAATATGTTTAGTTCCTAGAACCTTTTGTAGTTGCTTGAACTTTTTAGTTCCTAGAGCCTTTTTCCCCACATTCCCACAGCATACAGTAGGTACTACAACTATAGTTGTCAGGAGCCTTTTATAGTTCCTAGAGCCTTTTTAGACCCTAGAACTTTTTGTAAATTCTAGAACCTTTTTTGTTCCTTGTATCTTTTTAGTTTCTAGAACCTTTTGTAGTTGCTAGAATCTTTTTAGTTCCTAGAGCCCTTTTTTCCACATTCCCACAGGATAGGTACTACAACTGTAGTTGTTAAGAATCTTTTGTCGTTCTTAGAGCCTTTTTAGATGCCAGTACAGGAACTATATACGTGGGTGTTTGATGATTGGTACTCTGGACTCACTCATTTCCACATCTTGCAGAAGAACAAGTGCTTTATGGTGAATGTAGCCGCTCTCGGATGTGATTCTATCGCTGGACTCCCTGTTTCAATGTGGATGATGTTTAAAATGGATTCCCTTTGCCTTAATTGTGCGAAACAGTATGATGTTAATGTTCAGTGTTCATGGTACGTTATTAACCGCCTTGGGGAAAACGCTTGTACCGATGCAATACAAACACACCAATCACACACTGTTACGTAGACTGTTCAGGAGCCTGACGATAACAGGAATTAAAGGGTTATTATTAGACAATTTCCCACAATAGGAACCTTTTTAGTTCTTAGAACCTTTTTTTGTGCAGTCCCATAGCATAAGAACTGTGAACTAAGACCATAGTTCTTACAACTTTTTTATCTCGTTTTTTAGTTCTATAGAAATATATGGCGTGGGTGTTTGCTGATTGGTAGACTTCAGGCCACGCCCATTTCTGCATCTTGCAGAAGAGAAATTATGTTGCAATGAATATTTGCGCTTCTATCTGAGTGAACTTGTGAGAAGAGAAGGAACACACGTCTGGTTTCATGAACAGATGAAGAGAAGACAGTAGAGTGTGTGATTGATTGTGTTGATTATGGGATGTATGAGGCTAAAGCCACTTTCACTCTGCTGTTGACAAGACACTTTATGGAGATTGTCTAGGACTCATTTGTGTTCTATTCTATATTATTCTGTAAATAAATACAGATCCTTTTCTATCCTTGTATATATGTGTGTGTTAGTTGTAGTGTTTGTAAACGTGTTTTGGAGGATGCAGAATAAGATTACGTCACATTGCTCTGTACCATGGTTCTACTGCCTGTGTGAATGCACAACCAAAAAGTTCCCCTGTGGAGAGTAGTTCCTACAACTAAATTACAGGTACAGGATAGGAACTAAAAATAAGACAAAAACTACTCTGTGGGAAAGTGTCTGTTTTGTAGCTCTTGAATGTGCTTCTTCCAACATTATAGTGTTGAGTCATTGTCATGTTCGGTGTTCTAGTCTTTAAGGGCTGCTCCTTTTGTGCCCCTGAATCAACAGAGCCATAGTCAGAGCTACAACTGCAAGACTACACACACTCGCACAATCAATCCACTTTAACAGCTTCTTCAATTCTCCTATCTCCATGGTAACTGATCTTAATTAACACTGTGTGTGTGTGTGTGTGTGTGTGTGTGTGTGTGTGTGTGTGTGTGTGTGTGTGTGTGTGTGTGTGTGTGT
>JAPTHA010000029.1:22627013-22637273 GCA_029814585.1 Gymnapogon annona
CACCCACACACACCACTTTAAAACCAATCAGATGTGACTCATACGGTAAATTATTTGTGTTTTTTTGGAGGGGTGTTGTGTGTTCTCATTTTTTTAATAAATTACTTAGATTTTTCATTAGACAATATTATAGTTACATTCATACACTACAAGACAACATTATAGGCACAATATATACATAGAGTATATATAGTCTGTTGTCTCTGATCCTGTCATTGTGGGTTGTGAATGTCGTCTTGTCGTGTGTGAATCTACTAGTTTAATGAAAAACAGAGCATCAAAAAGGTCAGATGAACAAAGTCACAGAAAATCACTGAAGAGGCCAATCACACTGATCATCATGCCTTCATAGGTACTGCATGAATAAAAGATGAACATGTTAGCACTCACCTGAAAATGTCGTTTACCACCAAGAACATGGACCAGTGTTGAACACAGGCTTTAGGCTGAAACACACAAAGACGTGATGAGAACAGGAAACAGTGGAATGTTTCATATTTACCTTTAGGACAAAAACAATCTAACGCTTGTGGAAAACAAAATGGGATTATAATATTTTTATTTTAGATGTTATTTTTTTCTTCAGTAGACAAGATTAAAGTTATTTTCATACATTACAAAACAACATTCCCAACACACAATGACACGATCAGAGACAACAGAAAAAAAAAAGTAAAAAACAGAAGGGCATGATTCACATAGAGACATATGTTGACCTCTGACCTCCCAAGTCCTACAAGCCTAGCTTAGGTATATAGAGATGAACCAGTCAGATGTTTCTAACGCAGTATTAAAGTTTATTCAAATTATCACTCTGTGATCGGTGACACGCGTGATCTAGTGGACACACATCCTGATAACATAGATTAATCAAAACTGTCGTATTGAAGTTTTATTATAATTTTATCCCAAGGAGGTTGTATTTCTACGCGTAATAGAATTTAATGCTATTGTCAGACAGCATTTTTGTGCTCTTTTTGTGTGTTTTTTCCCCACATATGCGTGTGTGTATATATAAAAGGAAGATTTATCTGAAAACAACATGCCGCATTTGTAGTGTATTATGTCATTACAGTGCATGAAAGTAACTGTAATATTGTCTCAAAATTGGCACAAAAAAGCACAAAACAGGTACAGTGACAAAAAAAAACAAATAAGTGAACCTCATGAGTCAAAAATCTAAAGTGTATTGTAACCATTTGAACAGACCTTTATAGTTATGGCAAATTACATACTCTATATACTGAACACGTGGTGTCACTGTTGTATCGTCTACAAACCTCCCAATGACATCGCCTTCTCCTCTCTGGTCCCACTGTCTCCATATTAACTACTCTGTCAGTCCTTACTTCACACACACTTACCCTCTCATCTACAGCTAATGTACACTCATCATATGTTTTAGATTTAACACATTCTAAAACGCCCCAGTGCAAACATTTAACAGCTGTACTGTTCACGTCTGCCTCCCCATGCATGTTTATATATCTGAGAGTCCCTCATTATTCTCCCTCTAACCACTTTCATACAGGGACGTACACTTCACTATAGAAGCAGCACATGTTGTCTGCATTTCACAGACCAGTCCTGAAATGCAATAGCAGAAAATGTAAAGATATGGCAACCAGTTTTAAACTACATGGAAAAATGTACCAGTACAGCACATTGGTTCAGCTCTATATACCTGAGCAGGGCTTGTAGGACTTAAGAGATCAGAGGTCAACATATGTTGCTATTTTTTCTCTTTTTTTGGTCAGTGTACCTATCATGGATTTTTTTTGTCATCGTACCCGTTGTGATCTTCGTATGTATTTTTTTTTCCAGTATTTATTTATTTTATTTCATCTTGTGTGTGTGTATGTGTGTGTGTGTGTGTGTGTGTGCACTGTCTGTTGTCTCTGATCCTGCCATTGTGGGTTGGCAATGTGGTCTTGTAGTGTATGAATGTAACTAATATTGTCTAATTGTTGTCTAAAAATGTAAATAAAATACAAAAAGAAGGAGGAAGTGTGAAAGATGGCAAATTACTGGCACCTCTCTTACTAAACACTCTTCTTGTTTGAAAGAAGAAAGAAAGAATAGAAAGAAAGAATACAATTTTAATAGAAAAAGAAAGTGAATTATAAGTGTCATGGATATTTTTGTAATGGATATTTATGAATAAATTTGCTCCAATACATAATCCAATAAACAACCAGGTCAAGGCATTTGACCAGAACCTCCAAGAGCAACGAGCTCCCCCCAGTGGCTGTTCCATGGCATTTAAGTTTTTATTTTTCGTAAATTCAAGTGTTTTGATTTTCTTTTTTCAAAAAAATAATTTTATTTAGATTTTTCATACAATTTTTCACAACCCACAGTGACAGGATCAGAGACAACTGACAAAAAACTAACTTATACAAGTGAACTGCATGAGTACTATGGTTAATCCTGGTTCCCTTTTGGGAATGGCCCAAAAAAAACAGGAACATGCATGTATAAGAACTGAAAATCAAAGTCAGCTTCGTTTACATTAACCCGTATGTGTATAAAAGGATGTGTGCTCTGATGTAGTCGTCACTACAGGCACACACGTGTTTGTCTGTTTCATGCCAGCCTGCGTACATGTGTGTGAACTGTCATGCCTCCCCCCGTGAAACCAGATGGGTGTTTTTAGCATCCTCCTCCTTACCTTACCACTAACACTTCAAGGAGGGTCAATTACAGCACGCAACAAACATCCTGTTTTTGGCAGTAAGGCCCAGGAAGTGAGTGTTTATTGTTACTGGGCCTGCGTCTCACTGAATCACATGGGGGAATGCGAGTCTAATTTCATGTTTCCCATTTCTGATTGCAGTTTAAACAAGTGAGTGAGAGGGAGGCGTAGAAAGAGCCCAGCCAGTCCGCTTACACATGTAAGACGAGCACATACAGACACACACATGAAACACACACATCTGACGTCCAAACAACCTGGAGGCAAAGTGAAACCCTCTTAAACGATGCAGCACACTATACCAGATGGAATATCATAAATGAAACCATGGTGACTAGCATATGTGTGCGCAAGCTTTAGCATATGCATACATGTGCGTGTGAACTGCTGAGGTGATAAAAACTGAGGTCAATCACGGACAGATAAGATTTTAAACCAGGGGTGTCAAACATGCAGCCTGGGGGCCAAATGGGCCAGTTAAAGGTTCCAATCCAGCCCGCGGGATGAATTTTTGAAATGCAAAAAATGACACCTAAGATACTTACACAAGTTATACTTCAGGTTCCACTTACAAACTAGGGACAATACTATCAAAATAACCTATAAATACTCACATACTAAACGTTTTCTGAGTACAACTTAAAAATATTTTACTTTTTTTATATTTTATTTTTCATTAGACAACAACATTAAATTACACCACAATACATGCACATTTATTCACCACCAGGCCTCACCCCCCACCCACACTAACTGGGCCAGAGACAGCCAAATCAAAACAAAATAAGACCAAATAGCATGAGATAACATAAAAAACAAGAGGAAACAAAACAAGACAAAATAAAGCCAGACACGACCATACCAGACCATACATACATACATAATTTTCCTGTATTTACACTAAAACAAAGTATCATTTGACAAAAAACCTAAAAAAAAACCTAAATAACCTGAAGAAATATTTTATCAATATTCTTCTTGTTACTAAGTTTTGAGCATTTGTAGATCCTCTGTAAGTTGTAATGTTTATAAATTATGCGCATGTTGTATGTGTACAAATTATAAACCGAGGAATAATATTGTTAAAATTGCACACAGTGCAATCACTCAGTCACAGTGAATATTTGCATTTCTATCTGTGTGAACTTGTGAGAAGAGAAGGAACACATGTCTGGTCCATGAACAGATGAAGAGAAGACAGTAGAATGTTGATTATGTGATGTATGAAACTAATGACACCTTTGTTCTGCTGTTGACTAAACACTTTATGGAGATTGTCTTGGGTTCATTTGTATTCTACTCTATATTATTCTTGACATAAATACAGATGAATAACTTCCCATCCCTCCATGTGTGTGTTAGTTGTAGTGTGTGTAAAAGCGCTTTGGAGGATGCAGAATAAGATTAACTCACACCACTCAGTGCCATGGTTCTACTGCCTGTGTGAATGTACGACCAACAAGTTCCCCTTGGAAGAGTAGTTCCTACAACTCAATTACAGGTACAGCATAGATGGAACTAAAACTAAGACAAAAAATACTACTCTGTCGGTAAGTGTCTATTATTGCTATTTCATTCTGTTACTATTTTATTGGTGCGGCCCATTGAGACTAAATCCAGATGAATTTGCCCCCTGAACTAAAATGAGTTTGACACCCCTGCTTTAAACAAACAGATGTTCAATGAGACAGAAGAGTAAACAGCGGAGGGTGGACTCTGTCACATACACAAACTGAGCTCCTTCAACTGTTTACAAAACTCTTCTCCTTGACTTGCTTTACCTGATTAGTTGCATCTACATGCTGAAGACAACGATGGAATCACATGCAATCAACGGGAACGCAAAGTTCCAGGATGTGCAATGCTAGTAATTCAAACGCATGTAGACCAGCGAGTTCCAATCTATTTTAATTGGGGAGCATGGTTCCTAAATTCAAAAAGTGTGCGTTATGTACACAGAATGACACAGTTCAAGTGGACCATCATCCCAGGAAAACAGGAGTGACACAACTGACAAACTCAAGCTCGGTGAACACGAAGTAGGATGGCAGGTAAATCCTTGTTTCCGACTCGAGTTTCATTGGCATTTAACACCAATGAAGTCAGCAATTTAAACAGAAGGATGAGGTATGCAACTGTGTACATTAGGTGCCTCGTTGTTGGAAAGAAAGATCCGGCTGGCCAGTATACCACATTGGTTCAGCTCTATCTATCCTTGAAGGCTTGTAAAGACTCAAGCCCTTCATGGATTCAGAGGTCAACATATGTATGAGCCATATGTCTGTCTTCTCAAGTCCTACAAGGCCTGCTCAGGTATATAGAGCTAACCAGTGTTGTGTACTGGTACATTTTCCCTGTACATTATAAGTGGTTCTATATCTTGTTGTTCATCCTACATGTTTTTTTCATCCAGTAGGTTATTTTCTCCAGGCTAACACAACTGTTGACTTCATCAACCACATCTTGATTGGAGTGGTGGTGTAGTTCCCATTTTCTATCAATACAATACTTGCTGATTGAAGAATTCCTGTCAGTTTCTTCACATAATCTGACAGTTTGAGCTTTGTTAGATTCCCATCTCGGATGATATGAAGTGCAGAATGGTGGAGGACTAATGTGACACAGAGTTCAGTACTTACTCAGCAGTGTAAAGTCTGTGCAGCACAAGCCAAATGATGTGCGATGCAGTTAAACTCTGGCCAAATGATGTGAGATGCATGCAAAGCAAAGCCAAATGGTGTGAGTTCGCCAGGGAAAAACAGTCAATAAAGATCCACCAAAACGCAGTGGACCGTGTCCAAGAGCTGTGCATATATGAACACAGTACAACACTATAGCTCATAACAAAAGCACAAGGCCTCATCATCACAATGTTTGGTTTGGCGGTTTACACAGCACTTCAAAGACAAGCCATAAATATATGGAGGGCACAATTATTTCTCTGTTAATTCAATGATAATTCAAGGCAGATGAGTCAAACACTCCACTTAGCAAACCCCTCTAACAACAGTAATATGTCACTGAATTATGAATAAATATTCACAGGCAATTCACTTTGCAAATAGAAGCCATGGTGAAAAAGCACAATTCACACATTTCGTTTGAGAAAGACTTGAAAATGAAGTTTGTTTTCCAACTTTCCCATGTGAATATCAGTCTTTTATAATTAACAGGACTGTGTTTGTTATGCTGTCACTTATAATAATAATATATAATAATAATAATAAAGGTATATCGATATTATCTAATAAAGCTGTTACTATTAAACACTATGTTCGCTTAAATCGAGGCTTGACAAATAGTGGGTGTGATCTCTGCTTTAGTAGAACAAAGCGAAATGTCACTTCCACTACAGTAGGTGTAAGCGCTCTCTTTCCTCGTCTCCCACCATAGTCATAGTGAAGTCAAGTGTTACATACTCTTGGTCATGTTTCCTGGTCTTGTTAGCTTGAGGGAGACTGTGGTTTGTCTCATTATCTCCGTCTTTATCTTCCTTTTCATCTCTGTTAAATATTCATGATGGGTGAACACTCCCTGTATACACTCTGACAATGAGGGCACCACTGACATCCCCCTGACATCACATGTGCCCCCTCTAGCATCATACCCATTATTTGAGAAGGACTTTAAAACCAGACCATGAACCCTTTTATGGCGTTGTACTGTTAGAGAGCTGAAGATTCACAAATAGAACTATGCGATTCAATGGTGAGGTCTGACCACCACCCACACCTCTATCAATATCAACCAAAATTAGATGTAATGACACTGCAGTCTGGCAGGTCTTTCTTCTATCCCAAACATGTAAAATGATCTTTTTTATAAATTCTAATTCCTTATGTAAGTGTGACCCACCAACAGTGACTGTGCCAGTTGCTGCTCAAGCCTCTGTGGAGTCGGCCTTGTGCTGGTAAGAGTAGACTTCAGCAGACTGAGGACTGCGTCTTCCAGACTGGACAGACTGTAACACCACAGAGAGATGACTGCCTGGTCCTCTAATGTCACATGCTGGCTGTAAAAAAAAAAAAGGAGAGAGACTATTGTGCATCAAATCCCTACAAGTATTCCATCTGCGAGTTTGACTATGTCATTACATGATTTTTATTGGATCCATTTGGGGAAACAGGTGTTATGGGTAGTACTGCTTGAATTGTGCTAAACACTGTAGACCACTCCTCCTCAAGTAGTGGGGCGTGCACAGTGTGATGCCTCAGAACATGTTTAATTTATTTTTTCGCACTTTTAGAAGTCCATCCACAACAGTAGGTGTCAGTGGTGCTCTCACTGTCAGAGTGTGTACAGGGAATATTAGCTCTTTGATGTAGGTGTTTTATACACCTATCATGAATATTTACCAGAGATGAAAAGAAAGACAGAGAGAGACGGAGATAATGAGACAAACCAAAGTCTCCCTAAAGCTAAGACCAGAAAACATGACCAAAAGTATGTAGCGTCTATAAATGTTGGAGAACAGTGGACAGCATGAAGACAAATAAATGTAGGCGTCAGATAAATACATTACACCCCAATCACACTGATAAGACACTGGAGTTTTTATTTGGTGAAAACGTGGTGAATATTGTCACCAATCATCCGTTTTTGTGAACGCTACTACAGTAAACCAGCGAACATGTTAGCATCAAAGAAGACCAAAACAAAAACCACACCATAGCAGAGGACCTACTAATAAGGTTATTATTCCAATTTTATAGACAAATGATTTTACTTATAGTTGTGGTGGAGGTGGGGTGGAGGGTTCTTCTTCCTGGTGGGGGATAAAAAAATATTGAGAAGTACCACTGTAGACATACCAGGAGTAGGCGGAGCTTAGAGCATCAAGGAAGCCCTCACTGAGAGCTGCCTTAGCACAAGTCGCTGGTGTCTGCAATAGTGTTCCAATGAGAGAAGCAGCCTCAGGACAGGTGACAAGAGGCACACATGCTTCTGATGTGGCCAGAATGCGATCACATGAACACCTGCACAAATGAAACACAGTACATACATGAAGTGATCAGCTGAGTGTGGATATTTCAACCCATGTCAAAAACTGCATAAATGTACATATAGAGAGATTTGTACATAAAGAACATATTTCCAGAATTAGGAGGTCAGAGGTCAACAACATATATCTCTCTGTGACTCGTGCGGTTCACTTCTTTATGGGGTTTTTGTCTTGGTCACAATACTTGTTTTGTGTTTTTTATCCTCTTTGTGTGTGCATTTTTTTGTCTGTTGTCTCTGATCCTGTCATTGTGGGTTGTGAATGTTGTCTTGTAGTGTATGAATGTAACTGTAATATTGTCTAATAATGCCTAAAACAATATCTTAAAAAATTAAAATAAAAAACACTTCTGTTTTTAATACTGAGGCTTCCTTACCTTTGGTCAATTCCACATGGTGAAGTGCAGCTCTTCTCTATATTTTTCTGCAGCAGTGCCACCATCTAGAAACGATGGCATAGAGGAAATCACACGTATTGAATTTATGAATCACCTGTAAAACTGCACAAAAATCTTAGACTAATATTATCAGCTTAGCAAAGTAATAATGACACTTGCAAATGTGTTTCTGACTGTTTTAAGACTCAATCTGGATACGTGTATAGCAGCAAAAACAAAAATTTTAGGGGAAAAAAAAAGTTTCAAACTTTTTTGTTTGGACAATGCCAGGGTTATCACATTCATTTTCTGATGTAATATGCCCCGTTTCATTCAATATATGTCAGATGTCACAGTAAATACTGACTTTAAACTTTTGAAAACTGGTATTTTCTTGTTTATGTGAATAAAAGAGAATGAGTAATAAAATATATGCTCATTACAATCCTGCAATTACAGCAAAGCTAACATGCCTAAGACTTGCACTGATATACAGCACTGCACAGTGCTGTATATCAGTCAAGTAGGATGTTCAACAAGATATGGAATTATTTATTAACTACATGGAAAAGGTACCAGTACACCACATTAGCTCAGCACATTAGTAGGACTTTGGATGTCAGAGGTCAACATAAGCCTCTATGTGACTCATGCAATTCACTTATTTACGTATTATTTTGTCACTGCACCATTTTTGTGTTTTTTGTGCTCTTTTTTTTATTGGTTTTGTATGTATTATGTCTGCTGTCTCTGATCCTGGTTGGGAATATTGTCTATTAGTGCAGTGCTCCCAACCCCCGGGCCATGGACCCGGTACTGGTTCATGGGTCATGTATTCTTTCTGAATACATAACTTGTATATTCTTGGGTCATGTATTCTTTCTGAATACATAACTTACAAGAATGTTGTATTTTGAAAAACTAGTGCAATCGTGTGTATTTTGTCATGTCCAGATTGTCACGTTACCTACATCCACTACTTTCTTCAAACAGCTATGATAAACGCTAACATATGATAAAATACATTAGCATTAGCTAAATTGAAACCCTCAAACTGGAAAAATTAAGAAAAAACAGATGTATTTGTAAAGTTTCTTTGATTGTAGAGAGCCCTTTACTTATGTTATTAATGCTAATAAAGTTACCTACACCATGGGTTTTTATATGGGTTTTACTTTATTTTCATTACATTTTTATGACTTACTAATTATATTTAGTAATTACACTTCTTTATGTCAGTCCCTATCATTTTATTTTGATGTATTTATTTGCTGCACATTGAATAATTGTTACAAACGCACAAAATGGGTCTGCTCCGATGTACTTGGGTGCACTGATAACACCATATGTTGCCCCACGACCAGTGCGCTCGTGCACACAGTGCTGTCTGGCAGTCCCCAAACCCTGCAAAAGACAAGGTGGGTGGTTCCATGCTGGTGGAACAGTCTGCCAAGCAAGTTCTTTCTCTCTCGCCTCCTTCTCCCTGTCCTTTGACCCAACTGGTCTGGGTAGACAACCATCTTCCATGGGTCAGGGTCTGTTCAAGGTCTCTGCCTAGGAAAGCCTGTTTTTCCTTGCCACTGTCACTACAGGTGGTCCCCAGGTTACGGCGTACTCGACTTGCATCATTTCGACTTTACGTTGCTCGAGTCTACTTTACGGCGCACGGGTCGTACTTTATGTCTGCCATTTTATGTCCAGCCCCATACTGTTGCTGTGTTTGTACTCCGTAATTATCGGTATACTCTGCTTTGTCACCCTCCTTTTTCACACCATGGCCACAAAAAAGAAAGTAGGATCTCCTAGCAATGCTGGTCCAGGCAAGAGGAAAGCCATTACCATGGAAACGAAGCTGGACGTCATATAAGGGTCAGAGAAAGTGGAGACACAGACGAACATCAGTCGGACGTCTTATTAAGAACAAAGTCCATATTTTAGACCGCGTGAAGGATTCAGCACCCATGAATTCTACAGTGTGTTGCTCCTGGAGGACTCTGTTGGGTTTCTGTTTGGTTGGGCTTTGCGTAAAGCATTTTGGGATTAGTGTTGTTGTGATTTGGTGCTGTTTTGTTTTTTGATCCTGTAAGTCGCTTTGGATACAAGCGTCTGTGAAAATTGCCAGACATTAAACTGGTCCATGGTGTAAAAAAGGTTGGAGATACACACACACATTTGCACAGTAAATAT
>JAPTHA010000029.1:22644715-22667892 GCA_029814585.1 Gymnapogon annona
TACACACACACAAAGGGATGCACATAACTGGTCCTCAAGTGCACATGCGTTGTCAAAATGCAAGATCACATCAAATGCCTTGAAACGCGTTTGCGCACCAACAGCTGTAACCGCTGGTAGAGGTGGCACTCGTCAAAATGTCAATGAAGCCTCGTTGAGTGACTATTTTGATGTTCCACCACCACCACCTCCAAAAAGACACCAGATTGAACCATCAACAACCGAGCCGCACAAAAAAAGCGTTTTCACAGAAAAGTGGCTGCAGGAACAGCAGTCAAGCCAACCGCGATTCATCAAGTCAGCCGCTGGTGAATTACATGTGCATGATTTCAGATTACTGCAGATGAGCCGAAACACAAACACAATGATAATTTCGTTTGACTTTTTCCCTTCCGGGGTCGGCACAGCAAATCCATATATTTGATTTGGCAGGAGTTTTTACGTCGGATGCCCTACCTGACACAACCCACTGGATGCTCACCCCAGGAATCGAACCCAGATCCCGTATGCACCAGCTGTGCCTTACCAACTGAGGTATCCAAAACAGAAACACAATGCAAAACAGAAACACAATGAGATGATTAAATCAGTTTTAATTCTACTTCGTACTTGGTACAGGATCAGATTTTTGTCACATGATCGAGTTGATCCAGTTTTCGGTTCTTCTCAAACTGAAAGTTACTTATGAACTACGCTGCATGTTAAGGAACACGTGCAGCAAGCCATAAACACAATGTAAAGATACTTCCTGTTTTCATTTCAAAATAAACGCACTTCCAGAAATAATTTAAAGGCGTTTTGTCTTAATTTTTCCAATAAATACTTTGGGAACGTGGTAATTTTTGGAGGAGTACTTCATATACTATCAGCATACACACTGTGAACTACTTTAACTGTTTTTAAAATTAATTTTACTGCACACTATCTGTGATGAGGAGGATGCCCAGCTTTTAGAATAGGTTTTATGTTCAAGCAAGCTAAGGTCAAGGAGAAGCAATTTTATTTCAGAGTTTGCAAAAGACATTCATTGCTTAAAAAGATGCCAGTTAAAATTATTATGCACTTTTTGTTTCTTTGTTATTTGTTCATTCATCTCTTGATATGAATAAATGTTTTTGCTATTAGTTATTCGACCACATATCCCTTTTTTATCCATCCGGTGGAGCAGGTTGCAACTTGTGTGCTCGGTGAGCACCAAGCAACATTTCCAGGTGCTCCCCTGAGTAATAGATCAAAAAAGTTATGTGCAGGAATATATATATATATACATATACACATAGATACACACACACGTACATATATACATATCTTTATGCTGATACTGTTTACATTGTTATTGTCCATATTATTTATTTTATTTTTTTATACTAACTTAGTGAATTTTTGTTGTTGTCACCTTTGCACTGCAGCCACTGTATGGCTTTGGATTCACTTCAGCAATCTTGCACTTTGTATTTTCCATATTTATTTTGGGTTATCACTTGCCAATCTATGACATTTCGTTACCAGATTCATTGTGTGTGTCTGAGTAATGACAATAAAGGAAGTCTAAGTCTATATATAATATAAAAAAGAAAAATTAATTAAATAAAAATACACTTTAGTCCAAGTGTTCTTACTGTTCAGTGTTCTCCCCAAATCCAAACAGGTTGGAGCAGCTAATGTGAGAAAAAAAAGAGAGAAGTGTGGTTTCAGACCAGCAGCTCCAGGGCTTTACCTGTGGTTCATTCTCCCTGAGTCACTAAACATTCACTTCAAAGATGAAGCCATCAAACCTTCCATCCTGAACTCCTCTAATATTACACGGCCATGCTTTACGTATCTGTCATCTCCCCAAAGATCAAGCCATGTTACTGCAGCACTGTGTGGTCCCTCTGCTGGTACAGGATGTCAAGGAGAAGTTAATGACTATCTGACATCGCCCTGGGCTATGTGGCTGTGGCCAGCATTCATTCAATCCAGTGAGAATTCTCAGATGTGGAGAGGACAGACAGACGGGGAGGGGTGACGGAAAGATGTGAGGGAGAAAAAGCCCAATAGTCTGCACACCATCTCTCTTTAAGGCAGTGCTTCAAGTATTTTCTGTTTTCAGCGTGATAGGGGTGTAATGTCTTTAAGTGACTCTTTCAAGTATTTGTCTTCATGCTGTCCTCTGTTGTCCAATATTTTTTACACCCAAAGCCCACCGGTCTTTCCTGGTCTCCAATCGTAGCCACAGTGAAGTCTAGCACTACATACTCTTGGTCATGTTTCCTGGTCTTAGCTTTAGGGAGACTCTGGTTTGCCTCATTATCTCCATCTCTCTCCGTCTTTCTTTTCATCTCTGTTAAATACTCATGATGAGTGTCCAAAACACCTACATCATAGAGCTAATACTCCCTGTACACACTGACAATGAGAGCACCACAGACATATACTGTAGTGGATGTGACATTTCACTTCATTATAGTAAAGTCAAAAGATGCCAGTAAAGTATAGTAACCAATTTCATAGCTTTTGGGATCAATAAAGTACTTCTATCTATCTAAAGAAAAAAAAAAGCATGTTCCCAGGGGTCACACGCTATTTGAGAAGCACTGCTTTATGGAGAAAACACACAGCTGCTAAGAGTACATACAGTAGCGGCAAAGCCCATGTTTTTGCACAAATACTCCCAAACATGTGCCAACACATGCACAAACTTACACAAACACAGCGTTTAGGTGCCACTTAGCACCAGAACCTCACACTGTTATGGAGGCAGCAAGAAAACAATGTTGAGGAGTGAGAACCGACAGGACTAACAGAAAACAGGCAGCATTGTGCATTCCACGACTCAATACAGACATGGGAGAGACGCCGAGACAGAGCATCGCAGGCCTGAAACCACACATCTGCCACAGATGGGATGAACTGTGGTCAATAGGGGTTTTTTTTTGCATTTCCCACTATTCCAGGAGCTTCTTCAGAGGAGAGGTGGTCACAGCTTGGTCATACGTTTATTGTACTTGCTGTTTGGTCAATTTCTCTTGGTCTCCTGTTGTATAAAATAGACGTGTGATTTTTTGACCCTACTGTCACTAGTGAACCCGTTGACCTGGGCTGTCAGCGGTGCTACATCATCACTAGCACAAAGATCTGCTTTGGGAAGAGTCATTTGGAAAAGAATGTCACTCATGCAGTTCCCTTGTTTATGTTTTTTGGGTGTGTTTTTGTCATTGTTCCTTTTTGGTGTTTTTTTAAGCTCTTTGCGTGTATGTTTTAAAATTAGTTAATTTTGTCATTGTACCGGTTTGATGTTTTTTATGCTCGTTGTGTTTTTGCTTTTATTTTGTCTGTTTTCTCTGATCCTGTCATTGTGGGTTGTGAATGTTGTCTTGTAGTGCATGAATGTAACTGTAATATTGTCTAATGAAAAATAATAAATACGTAAAAAAGAGAATGTTGAATAACTTCATCTCATTTATTTCACCAGAAATGTGTCACTGCAATGCAAGACTGCACCCTCCTTTTAATGATGTTTATTCACCTCACAAACATTTTGAGATTACGGTTAAAACTGAAAATGTAGCAGTGGAGTAGACACAAAGAGATGTATAATAGAGCATCAATGATGCATCTTTTCAGAACTTATACCACATATTGCTAAAGAGATGGAGATGATTATCATGATAAAAATAGTGGTGATTGAAGAAGTCAACAGTTGTGTGAACCTGCAGAAAATAACCTCGTGGATGAAAAAAAGTAGGAAAGTCTACCAGTACAGCACATTGGTTCAGCTATATATACCCGAGCAGGGCTTGTAGGACGTAGGTCAGAGGTCAACATATGTGTATGGGAGTAATGACCTTCATTCATTTTTTTTGTCATTGTATCTCTTTTGTGTTTTTTTTATTCTGCATGTGACTTTCCTTTTTTTTTGTCTGCGGGTTGTGAATGCTGTAGTGTATGAATGTAACTGTAATATTGTCCAATGAAAAATATAAATAAAATATCATTTAAAAAATAATGGTACTATGCTAAGAATGGAGAGTATGGAGTGGCTTAAATACAATACCAGTAACATATGAGACCATAAAACAATACCAGACATAATAATGGGCTGGGATGAGGATGATATAGATACCTCTGCTTTACAGCATACAAGTACAAATGTCATATTGGATGATTTACTTAAACCAGTGGACCGCTTTTTTACTCCACAGACGGTTTAATGTCTGACAATATTTTCACAGACCGGTCTTTAAGTTGTGGTGGATTAACACAACAAAATATAATCATAGCACCAACATAAAGATATTTTATTGAGTGAATATAATAATATGGGTGAATCCACTGTGTATGTAACTTTATTAGCAGACATTAACAAACATGAGTAACGGCCTCTCTACAACCAAAGACACTTTTCAAAGATATTTGTTTTCTGTTCATTTTTATTGCTTGGAGGTTTAAATTTATCGCTAATGTATTATGTGTCAGTGGTTAGAAAAGATGTTTGAAGAAGATAGTGGATGCAGGAACCACATGACTGTCTGGACATGCATCATCAGATACTGCCCAGAGAATCTGCAGTTTTTCAAAATAAAGAAATGATCAGAATCCAATAATAAATAAAACAGAAATTAACTGAGTTATAGAATAGAATAGAATAGAATAGAATAGAATAGAATAGAATAGAATAGAATACCTTTATTGCCATTGCAAGTGGAGCAAAACTCAAGATGCATCGTCAGAAGATGCCATAAGAACAGTAGCAATCAAGATCTAAAAATATAAAATACAGGGGGTGGTAGTAGTAGAAATTTAAAAAAGGTGACATACACACAACAATCACACCACAGTCCCTGAGCAGTAAAAATAATGAACATGAACGTTGCATAATAATGAATGTTATGTAATATTTCTGTGTGGCCAGGTACCGATTGACCCACTTATCGGTACCAGTCTGCGGCCCGGGGGTTGAGGATCACAGACTTAAACCATATCCTTGATTTACAAAAGAAGTCAGACTGAGGTGATGGATATTTTACCTTCTTCGCTTGAATACACATGCTTCCCAGCATTAGCACAAACACACTACCACAGAGAAACATAGACACTAACAGTACAACATGCACATGTACTTCTCCTCTCAGAGGTCAAAGGCCACCTGGCAAATTCAAGGTTCACGTTCAAGGACCAGTTTCAATTACTAAGATGTTTTATTAAATGAGAAATTAATCAAAAGAATACAAACAGTTAAATTAGCAGTGACGTGAAGGTTCCCCTTTGTTTATCGTGAACCCTCAGTAAGCTGAGAAGCGCTGAGGCTTTTCTTCCCTCTGTTCCACTTTACTGTGCGCTTAAAACAACAACAGAGTCGCACAGTGAGTACAATCGAATAGCCTTAATGTAAAGGGCGACCGTTGTCTGATGACAAGAGGCAGTGAAAAAGTCATTTTGAATTTCAGTTAAAAACATGCTTCACTATTCTGGGCACTGAGCTCTGAGACTAATAGAAACCCAATCAACCTCATTCATCATTCATATCCCATTGGAGGAGAGAAGCAGACGTCTGGCAACACAACTCCTATTAAAAGTAAATTAGACAGAAAATCTGTTCAACAGCTTCAAGAAAGAATCTTTTAAGAATATTTTGTTGAACGAATAGTAGTCTATCTGTAAGTGAAAACTGGCTAGTATTGATTAGCACAAAAAAGCAAACAGATCAGGCCTGGAAATCACAGCAGATGGACAAGAGATGGACATGAGATGGACAAGTGAAAGGGACTGAAACAACAGGCACTTTCCCACTGTAGGAAACTTTTGTAGTTCCTATAACCATGTTTTGTGGGTTCCCACCACATAGGAACTATGAACTACAACCATAGTTCTTGGAGCCTTTTAGCTCCTACTCACAGGCAGGGTCTTTTTTAGTTCTACAGGAACTATATGATGTGCGTGTTTACTGATTGGTAGACCTCAGGCCACGTCTGTGTTTTACAGAAGAGAGTGTCTTTCAGTGAATATTTGAGCTTCCATCTGTGTGAACTTGTGAGAAGAGACAGAACACACATCTAGTCCATGAACAGATGAAAAGAAGACAGTAGAGTGTGTGGTTGACTATGATTGTTTTGGACTCATTTGTACTCTATTCTACTTTATTCTGTACATAAACAAATTCTGTAATGGTGGCCTACAGCCGTGTAACTTCTACCTTCCTTCAGTATGTCCAGAAGTCCAAGTTTTTATGCGATGATTAGCATCTTCCCCTATGCAAACATACAGCCATTCAAAATCACACTGCAAAGCGATCGAACATTTATGTAAATTTGCCAAACTCAACACCTTCTGTACTGTGCAGGAGGCATGGCACGGAGGAGATCGATTGATAATGGTCTTAGCCAAACGGGACGCAGAGAACACAATGCTCATTCATACACTGTAAAAAGCGTGCAAAATTGAATGAAAAAAACCTGTGAAACAGTGAGACTGCGTAAGGTGAACAGCGATATAGTGACATATGTATCACTACCATAACACTGAAATGCTTCCACATTTACACGGCGATGGCAGTCACCTCGTATCCATGCGTAGTGTGCCGTGACGGTGACCACCATCAATGATATTTTGCTAGGATACGACCTGGGGCAACTTTTAAGCTGTAATTTGAACTCCCAACATGCAGGGGGCAGCAATAGTTGCTTTTGTATTTTGGTCTGCCAATCGGAGACGAAGATGGAAGTACTGCTTATCCAGTGGGTATAAACTAAATTGACAAATATTGACATCACAGTCCCTGATCAGCTTGAAATGCTTCTTGCACAAAAAGCTAATTTTCTCTACTTTTTGGTAAAAAACCTGTGTTTTTGCTGAAACCACCCTATGTTCTACTATCAATTACTTGAGAACCAAAAGGGTTAGAAACAAAAAATTTTTCCAGATGAAAAAGAGAATCTACACTTTATTTTGATGTGTGCCATGTTTATATAGACAAATAACTCAATATTCTGTGAGTCTTCTAAAATTAGTAAAATGCTCGAAAACCTCTGGCAGTCTAGGGGTTTCCATTGGGAAAACAGGCCGGCAGTAAAAGAGTTAATCTCTGCCTTTTTGTTTCACTAATATTTCCTATGAGATGTAATTGTCCATTGCATTACACAAACCTGTATCCATTGATTGGCTTTCCTTTCCACATCAGTGGCTGGATGCTCCGAGTGGAGTCCCCACAGACACTGGAACAAGAGCGCTCTACTTGGGGCTAAAGTGACAAAAAAACACACACATAACAGATCTTTATTACAATCAGTTTCAATTTTTGATTAGTCATAAAGGCCAAGTTTTGTGTTTGAAGCCTTAGGTGGCCTTGAGTGACAAGGGAAACTCTTCCTCTGCACCTAAATCTGGTCTTCTTGTACTATAATAATGTGTAATGTCACATCCACTACAGTAGGTGCCTTATTACTATTATTATTATTACTTGTCTTATTGTCAGAGTGTGTACAGGGAGTATTAGCTCTATGATGTAGGTCAGGGGTGGCCAACTAGTCAGATGCTAAGAGCCACAGATTTTACTGTGTTACTATGAAGAGCCACATCATACATTGATTGAACACACAACTAGCACACACTGTAAAATACGAAGAATACAATTTTAATTCAATGAAATAACATCAATAAAACAGGGTTACTGTTCAGAGTTAGTGTAAATATTTAGAAAGTTCTAAGAGCATCCACAATAAGTTGTTCAAACAACGCAAAACATGGCAATAGAATATAAAAACACAACAGACAAGGTTGCAGAGCTCAAAGTCAGTCCCATTGACAGAAAATATTCTTCAGTAAGTGAAGGTTCTGCTGCAGCTTCCAGAAGCCTCCAAAGTTATTTTCTCTGTTTCAGTACAGATGTAAAAGCAGAGTAGATTTACCTCTTATAGAATAGATGAAACACAGTACATTTATCTATCACCGTACAGATGGAACTACAGCAGACTACTTGATGTGTTTGACATAAATTATGGATGGTGTGGCCCCTGAGTGAAATGAGTTTGAGACCCCTGCCCTAGGCGACCACCTAGTTCACCTATGCCCAGAGCTGGCTCTGTATGCACGTACTGTAAAAAACACACAAACACAAAGTTCGACATGAACGTAAGAGCCACACGAAACCGGGCAAAGAACCGCATGCGGCTTGCGAGCCACGGGTTGCCCAGGCCTGATGTAGGTGTTTTATACACCCATCATGAATATTTAACAGAGATGAAAAGAAAGATGAAGAGAAACAGAGATAATGAAACAAGCCAAAGTCCCCCTAAAAGCTAAGCCAGGAAGCATGTACATTCTTGCCATACTTTGTACATAGAAGTTACTTGGTTCACTCTTTTTTAGCATGCCAAGTAGAGCGTTGCAGTTATCTTAGTTTTCTCTGCTTGCAGTTTCGGCTGCGTCTGCTGCCTTCCTCAGAGCACAAGGACATGGTGTTCCTGTGTCATTTATATGATGTCACCGTCCTGACAGATCTGTCAAAATCTGTCAGGACGGCCACACAAACCCACCAGTTGGTGTCCTCCTGAGGATGAGGACCCAGGTGCGAGAGGGGTTGTAGGCACCCTCGTCCCCGTTGATAGTATGTTGCTTGCGTTTTCTGATCTCCAAGGCTTCCTTTATCCAGCACTTGGTGTTATTGGTTTCTGTTGTGAGTATAGTTGCTTTGTCCCAGTCATTAATATGGTTCTGCCATTTGCAGTGGTCTATTATGGCAGACTTTTTGTTTCTTTTCTGCTCTAGTGAGCCTCACTTGTCTCCTTCTCACATTCTGTTTGGTGTTCTGTTCTCCTTGTGTTGACTGTCCTTCCAGTTTCTCCTACGGCTTATAGCTTACAGGACTTGCAAGGTATTTTGAAAATGACATTACATTTTTTCTCTGTTGGGATTTTTCTTGGGGGTGTACCAGTAGTTGTTTGAGTTTTATGTGAGGTTTTGTTGCTGTGTTAATGTGTTGTGTTAATGATTCCTCAAAGCTTGTTGTATAGCCTCCATTATCCCCCGGAAATATGGACCCCTCTCACACCTGGGACTCCATCCTCAGGAGGACATCGACTGGTCGGGGTGTGTGGCCGTCCTGACAGATTTTGACAGATTTGTCAGGACATTCATTTGATATAAATGACACAGGAACATCACGTCACTACGCTCTGAGGAAAGCAGCAGATGCAGTCGAAACTGTCACAGGAGCAAAATAAGGTAACAGCAACACTCTACTCGCTGTGAAAAAAGAGGGAACCAATTCACTTCTACGACCAAGAGTACGTAGCACTTGACTTCACTGTGACTATGGTAAGAGACCAGTGGGTTTTGGGTCTAAAAATCTTGAGACAACAGTGGACAGCATGAAGACGTCACTGAAAGACATTACACCCCAATCACGCTGATGAGACACTGAAGTTTTTTTGGGGTGAAAATGTGGTGAATATTGTCAACAATCATCGCACTTTGTGAACACTACAAGAGTAAACCAGTAAACATGTTAGCATCATAGAAGACCAAAACAAACCCACATCATAGCAGAGCACCTACTTATAAGACTCTTATTACATACTTATACACAAATGATAGCATTTATAGTTGCAGCGTAACAGGGGGGAGTAACAGAAAATAATTCAGATGCACTGACCCACATACAGTAATTCAGACTTTAGTCCACAAAACACACTCACCATTTGCAGTAACATGAGGGATCCAACAGAGTCGGCCCAGAACCTGGCCGAGGAGGGGCAGAGTCGTCATGGTCTCTGTCGTGGAGCTCTAATGGACAGAGAAAACGAGGGACAATGACTTTTATGTTTACAAATGATTTCGTACATGCAACGTTTGCAAAAGTCCGGGAAATGAAATAATTTAATTACCATTTTAAATACATCACAGATGCAACGAAGAAAAATAATTAAAGAAGGTTTTCTGGCAAAGTACTGGGCTGAATAACAGACACATCTACAGGTGTAGCATATGTTGTTCACACATCACTTTTGTTTCCTGGATCATAATGCCCGATTGAAGTTGACAGTGAGAGATACAGAAAACAGAACCCAGCGTAGTACAGGGTTCTGGTGGAGGGTGCTACACCTGTCAGACTTTAGGTATGTGTCCATCTGACCTCACAACAGACCTTGTGATTCATTTCATCTCAGCCAATTAAAGCACATACACAGTTTAAGACAGGACACAGGCTGTTATTGTAACATTTAGTAATCTTGATTTTTGGATTTTTCATAAAACACTATTACAGATACATTCATACACAACAAGACAGCATTCAGAACTGACAATGACAGGATCAGAGACAACAAGACAAAAAAAACAAAACACAAAGAATACAAAAAACACAATGACAAAGCACACACACAAAGTAGACAATAAACACAAAACCAATACAGTCCCACAAAAAAACCCAGGAAGAACACAAAAAAACACAAAAAGGTTCAAGTAATAAAAAAGAAAAAAATACCTGAACAACAAACAAAACAGGTACAATAACAAAAACACATTCACAAAAAGCACAAAAAACACAGGTATAACAAGCAGGTATGGCAAACAGGTATAACAAGACACAGGAAAAAAACCCCAAATAACTGAACAGCATGAGTCACAAAGTCACTTAGTAATCTTTAATACTACCATCTTGTTCTGTACATCTCGGACACAAAGCTTGTGTGAGCATTGAGTGGGAAGTATCCATGCCCTGGTTGCTTATTGAAATGACTATAAAACCAAATCAAGTCCATCTTAATATGAATGAGCAACAAAAACAACACAAACAAGGAAGGAAAATGTGAAACAGGCACGGACTTCCCACAAATGGGATTACTATCATTTAAGAGTGGAATAAAACAGAAGGTGGTTGATTTAACTGTGAAACAGAACCAGATCCAATTAATATGTTGTTTTTAGGTTGACATTAAAAACCCTCACCATGACGTGCTGGTCCAGAGCAGAAAACACAAACACACAAACACACAAACACACACACACACACACACACACACACACACACACACACACACACACACACACGTTGAGCTAGAGAAATGCTGTTTCGACTGTACAGGTGGTCCTTGGGATACGGCGTACTTGACTTGCGTCATTTCGGCTTTACGTCACTCGAGTCTACTTTACGGCGCCCAGGTCGTACTTTACGGCACCCACCATTTTGTGTCCAGCCGCATATCGTTGTTGTGTAGTGTACGTCGCGTCTGTGTTTGTGCTCCATAATTATCGTTATACTCGGCTTCGTCACCCTCCTTTTTCACACCGTGACCCCAAAAAAGAAAGTAAGATCTCCAAGCGATGCTGGTCCAGCCAAGAGGAAAGCCATTACGATGGAAACGAAGCTGGACATCACAAAACGGTCAGAGAAAGACGAGACACCTACAAACGTTGGTAAAGCCTGAGGCTTCACTTGGACGACCGTGTCAACCATTATTAAGGACAAAGTGTATTTTAGACCGTGTGAAGGATTCAGCACCTATGAATTCTACAGTCATCACCAGAGTGTTACGGTGCTACCGTGAGATCTGGGAGGAAAAGAGGAAGAGTTCCTTCCAGACGGACATCTCCAAGTACGAAACCAAAATAGAACCCATACCTTCAACGTCTCCAGAAGACCCTGCACCTGCTCTCACAGCCCCCCCTCCTCCAGCAGTGATAGCAAGTACAGTATCTTATCTTTTATTTTAATTTCCTTTATTGAATTAATAAAAAAGTATAAAACGTGTACACTATTTGGCTATTTATTCAGACATGGGGTTATTTGGGGTGTATTAAAGGATTAATTTCGACTTACAGCAAAATTCGGGTTACATCGGCGACGTAGGAACGGAACTCGGACGTAACCTGAGGACCACCTGTATAACGTACATGTGGCTTGGTGTGTTGTTTTTGCTCCACGTTACTGTTGCCCTGGATGTAATACACCGACACAGACCACATCATGTTTCACAATATGATAACTGCAGTGTGACATGCAGCAAATACTGCTTAATTTTACAAGCTTATGTCTGCACACATGGGCATGAATGACATTCATGTGCACATACAGTATTACTAATTACTCCAGCCACCTTAACAAAGTGTCATACTGTTCAGATTGGAGCTAATTACATTAAAAACCTATTCACCCAAATCTGACATCTGCGAGTTGAAGTAATGTGCTGTTGATAATTAGCTTAAATCCCCTGTACTCACAAGGAGTGTGTTTTTTGTGGTCTTAGTGTCTGTGTGTGTGTGGGGGGGGTTGTCACAATGCGCTTTCCCACACAGTAGTAGTTTTTCTCTTAGTCTTAGTTCCTATGCTATACGTGTAATTGAGTTGTAGGAACTACTCTCCCCAGGGGAACGTTTTGGTTGTGCATTCACACAGGCAGTAGAACCATGGTACGGAGGGGTGTGACATAATTTTTTTCCGCGTCCTCCAAAGCACTTTTACACACACTGGGATGGAAAATGATTTATATTTATGTACAGAATACACATATCTGGAATACAATCTCCATTAAGTGTTTAGTCAATGGTTGTAGTTCGTAGTTCTTATGCCATGGGAGTGCAGAAAAAAGGTTCTAGGTACTAAAAAGGTTCAAAGAACTAAACAGATTCTAAGAACAACAAAAGGTTCCTACAGTGGGAAAGCACCTATTCTAGCTGTTTTTTGTCTGTTGTCTCTGATCCTGTTATTTTGAGTTGTGAATGTCTTTTAGTGTATGAATGGAACTGTAATATTTTCTAATGATACATTTAAAAATTAAAAAAATAGACTCTGTGCTTTTGAATACGCTTTCATGTGTTTTTTTGAGTTAGTATTTAACAGCAATCCTGAAAGAGTGGAAAAGAAATGAAGGAGAAATGGACCGAGGAAGGAAAGAGAAAGGAGTAATGAACTTCGGAAATAAAAGTTAGCCAGAGTGCATTAAGACCCTCTTTATGTCCCTTTCATCAGAGGCAATCATAGAAGCTTCTGTGGAGTAGAGAAAAACAAAAAATTTACTCATTTAATTGCCTACACGTCAAAAAAAAAAAAAAAGTACCAATCAGACAAGTGGACTTCATGGATTCATGAAAGTGCATGTGATCACCAATAATGGGAAGCAGAACAGTACCAGTGCTGCCCGTAATAACCTACTCTGCTTCCACAGCGTGCCATACTGCCCAATAAACACATGGGAAAGGTTGTGCGTACGTATACATCTGCATTTGTGCTCTTGTGACGCAACTTCAAAGGAATGTTCATTTACAATAAGATCTACTCGATGCTCTACAGACGGTGAATCAACAACAGAAAGCAATTATGACCGACTACAGGGGCCAAAAACATTAAAGCCTGGTCGACATGGTCCGGAACCATACCACTACAGATCTTGTGTAGATGAGGGGCCGATATCTTAGACAGAAGTCACGAGGGACATAAGCAGGACAACTTTATAGACAGTCTAGGCTGTTGGAAATGAAAAAAACAGTGAGGAAGCACATCACTGAGACAAAGCAGCGCTGACAATAAATAACTGAGTTACCATGGAGAGCACATAAATACTGTAGAATAACCCACACCCTGCATCCATCCCGAATTTAGTATTGCAGGATTTTGTGAAGTATGTGAAGAAACTGACAGAAATCCTGTTGACAATCACTACGAAATGTACTGACAGAAAATGGAAATTAGACACCGGCCCCCCTCCAATCAAGATGTGGTTGAAGAAGTCAACAGTTGTGTGAATCTGGAGAAAATAACCTACTGGATGAAAAAAAAGAAGTAGGATGTACTACAAGATATGGAACCATTTATAAAGTACATGGATAATGTACCAGTACACCATATTGGTTAAGCTCTATATACCCGAGCAGGGTTTGTAGGACTTAAGAGGTCAGAGGTCAACACATGTCTCAATGTGACTTGTGTGGTTCACTTATTTATGTCTTGTTTTTTTGTCACTGTACCAGTTTTGTTTTTTGTGCTCTTTGTTTTTTGTTTTTTTTTTATTTTGTGTGTGTGTTGTCTGCTGTCTTTGATCCTGCCATTGTAGTTGGGAACATCGTCGTGTAGTGCAGTGGTCCCGAGCCCCTGGGCCGCAGACCCACACAACTAAAGGTCTGGTCTGTGAAAATATCGTCAAACATTAAACTGGTCCGTGGAGCAAAAAATGTCAGCGTCAGCTGTTTTAGAATATAAAAGTATCTGTAATATTGTCTAATGAAAATCAAAATCTAATAATTTAAAAAAATAAAGAAAGAACAGGAGCACTTGTGTGCTTGACGTCACAGGGACTCTCCGTCAGTGTAGTGCTGACTATAAATAGCAGACATATTATGGAGAGCACATACTGTAAATACTTGAGAGCACTGTAGAATTCCCCACACCCTGCATCCATCTTGCATTAGTATTGCAGGGTTTTCCTGATTGTTCCTCTCGGGGAACTGTGTAATAGTCAAACAGTAGCATAAAAAAAAAAAATCACACACATTGAACAAATGTGTAAACGACATACAACATCGGTCATTTTGAGACAAACAAAACCAAGTGTTAAAACTAGAAATTAAAATGGTCTTTGAGTATCTTTCACATTTTGGCATGAGCCACAAGTTGTTAAGTCATCAAAGGATGTTGGTTAGTGCCAAGGAGCAGGCTATCCTCAGCTGGTCTTTTATGAGCCCGCTGCTAGTAAAAAGGATTTCAATCCAATTAGGCTATACCATTCTTTTCTCTTTTTGTATGAGCGCCATTATACTACACATGCTGACACCTCGGCATGACGCACACCCAGAACAATTCCAACACAGGGGAAGAAAGATGGATGAAAATAATAGTCACTGTCAGAGCTCAATCTATAAAAATATATGGCATCGCCTTAGAGGAAAAGAAAGAATTTCAGAGACAGACAGTGAGACTGATTCGAACCGTCACCCAAATGTTACTGTAAAACATATGGACTAGAATGAATTGCACATTGAAGCTGTGCTTGTAAGACTAACGAGAAAAAGATTTCTTAGGTGAGAAAAACAAAGATAAGTCACCTCTACTTGAAATACTACAATGTAGGTATAAACTGATGGAGTCACCTCTACTTTAAAATACTAGATATAGACTGATCTACAGATGGAGTCACCTCTACTTTAAAATACTAGTTATAGACTGATCCACAGATGGAGTCACCTCTACTTTTAAATTCTAGCTATCGACTGATACACAGATGGAGTCACTTCTACTATAAATACTGGGTATTGCCTGATCCACAGATGAAATAAATGAATGCAGTTAATCAATTAGACCAGACCAGATAAATGCGCTGTGTGATAAATGAAGCACTGAGGTAAATCAAAACACACAGACCGGAGCGCTCATGTTCAATCTGTGTCCAAGCCACGGTGTGAACAGTGAGGCCAGTGCTGCTAACAGAGGCTCCTCTGTGCGCTGCAGAGGCTGCGCTCGTCTGGCTGGCAGTGCTACAGTGTTGAGTGCGTCAGGCAATAGCCACGCTGGGACCTGCAGCGCTAACCTAAAGTATCCCCGTATCAGGTCCAGAAAATGTGGGAAGGAGGCAGAGGACCGGAGGGGTGCAGGACTCTGAGATCCCACTGTTGCCTCGTGTCCATGCTTGCTCCTCCGCCTTCTCTGCAGGACTTGCTCCCAAACACTCTTTGTTTGACCTCTCTCTGGACCCATTTTCTCTTTCACATAATATCTCCCTTTTTTATAATATTTTGATTGATTGAAGTATCAGCCTCTGCCGTTGTTAAAACAACATCTTGTGTGCAAATACATTTTTTTTTTACCTCCTGGTTTGGAATATGGAGGGTGTATAGTCCTCCGCCCAGTCTTTGGAGAGGGCAAGCCTCTATGATGTGTTCCATTGTTTGGTTCTTTTCACTTGCGCACAATGGGATAGGGCTACTGCCCCATCTACGAAGGCTGGCCAAGCAGGGGCCATGTCCAGTCCTGAAACGATTGAGTGTAGACCACTGTCTCCTTGGGAGGTTGATGCTTGGGACCTGTTGGTTGGGGTTTGACACCAGGTGTTGTTTTGGACCTCCTTGGTCTACCATTCCTCTTGCGAGCTCTCTGGATGGTGAAGTCAGCTGGGGGAGGGTTTTTCCAAATTGGCTATCTGGATGGGAGTTGTTATTGATGGGATATCTGCATTGATTGGTAGGAGAGGAGAGCCTTTCGCTTTTTGAAGCATCCTTTGAGTTAATGTTTGAGTTAATGCTGCTCACTGGACATGGGGTTGGGGGGGCTATGTTTGATAATACGGAAGCCAAGGGAGTGGTGTTGAGCAGATTGTCCGAGTTATGGTTCAGTTGAGCTGGATGTCTGTGTGGTGAGTGTGTGATGATCAGGACCAGACAGGGACACAATATTCTGCTACAGAGTATGAGATGCACAGGGTGGAGGCTGCCACCCCCCATTTTGCACCAGCAAGCTTGCAGAGCAGGTTGTTTCTTGACTTCACTTTAGCAGCCGTCCCCTTTAGATGTTTCTTGAATGATAGAGTTCTGTCAAGGGTCACTCCAAGGTATGGTGGATTCGGGGCATGCTTAAGCTTGAGCCTACTCTGGTGGATGTTTAGTTCTCTGGCAGCTTTTACACTGTGGAGATGGAATACTCTGGAGATGGTTTTTACTGGGCTGGTTTTAGTCGCCAGGTTTTGCAGAACTGATCCAGTTTGGCAAAATCTACCGTGAGCACCCATTCTTGTGCTTGGAATTCCAGATAGATGTCATCTGAATAGATGAATTTGTGGGATTCTGTAGTGGGCAGGTTGTTTGTGTAGAGGTTGAACAGGGTTGGAGCTAGAACTGAGCCTTGTGGGAGTCCGTTTTTTCTGCGGACTCCATGAGCTTGTATTCTGACCGCAGTGAACTCTGAACCTTCAGTTGATCCAACAGTGTTTCTATCATTTCTGTTTCCCTGGCAGGGATCGCCTTTGTAAGTTTCAGGAGGAGGCCTTTGTGTCGGGCCGTATGATAGGTGACTAAGGTCAAGGAGCACAGCCTGGCTTCAGTCTGCTCTCGAGCCATTTTCGATTAAGATGGTTAGGGCCAGTACTTATTCACCTGCGCTGTAGTCCTTGCGGAAACCTGGTTGATCCACATATAGAATTTCCTCTATTCCTGGGGAAATACATTGCAGTATTAGATGCTCCATGATTTTATAAGGAACACTGAGTAGGGTAGCTAGCTGGTAGTTTGTTGTCTTTGCCCTTTTGGTATGACAATGACCTTTGCTGTCCTCCATTTCTTTGGGATCAAGGTTGTTTGTACGATCCTTGTATAGAGTTGTGTCAACCAGGTTAGGGCTCGGGGACCAAGATTTTTCATGGATTCTGGGAAGATGTTGTCGTATCCAGCTGCCTTTCCACATTTTAGGCCCCGTAGGACTTTCTCCAGTTCAGCAGCCTCAAAGGGCTCGTTTCCTCCATGGGCATTTTTGATGTTTATTCAGCTTGGTTGTAACTGCTCTTCTGGTGTCTTTGTCTTGGAGTGCTTTGGCGATAGTCAGTAGGTGGGAGGTAACTTGGGTGGGTGTGACAGATGCTCAGTTTTGCAGATACATTAGGTGCTTTCCCACTGTAGGAACCTTTTGTAGCTCCTAGAACCTTTTTGTAGTTCTTAGAACCTTCTTAGTTTATAGAACGTTTTTTCGTGCATTCCCACAGTATAGCAACTATGAGCTATGACTAGTTCTTGACCTTTTTAGCTTCCAGTCATAGGCAGGATCTTTTTTAGTTCTACAGGAACTATATGACGTGACCATGTCCATGTCTTGTAGGAGAGAGAACACCTCAATGGGTAGAATGTTTGAATGATATTTTTGCATTAGGTTTCCATTATTTGAATGATGAAAGATGAAAAAGAGAGCTACAATGTTATACAAGACCTGGAACCATTTATAAACTACATGGAAAATGTACCAGTACACCACATTGGTTAATGTCAGAGGTCAACATATGTCTCTCTGTGAATCATGGGAACAACCTGTTTCTTTTTTTTGTCTGTTCTCTCTGATCTTGTCATTGTGGTTTGTGAATGTCTTGTAGTTTACGAGTGTAACTGAAATATTGTCTAATGAAAAATCCAAAATAGAATATTAAAAAATATGAGAGTTTTGTGACAGATTAATGCGTGAAATGTAATGGCCTTATTAAATGGCATTAAAAAATGACAACTCACACCTTATCTACAATATAAAAGTCGATGGTGGTCGACTGTAAAAGGTGAGCCAGGGGTCACTATAGAGTCACTATCAACTCACCGTGCTGTTGATGTGTCTAAGGAGTTTCTGCAGGAAATCCCTCAATCTGCTCAAGTGCAGGCAGATGTCTCTGTGATTGCCGGGGCTGTCAGCCTGGCCCCAAGCCATCAGTGTCTCTAGCCAAAGCTGCATCTCCTGGACGCTGATCAAGGGCTCTGCCATTTTGAGCAGTTGAGTTTACATAAGAGGGAAGATCCTAACTGAGAAAAGGAGGAAGAGCATCATTTAAAAAAAAAGGACTGGACAGAAAAATACAAGGGGTTTGTAAAAACAAAACTAACAGGAATGTTCAACATGAGGAAAAACTCAGCGAAGAGAACATCATTTCCAAATAAATAAGCTAGATATAAGGTGCTTTTTTATCTAGTAGTTAGTAGTAGTTTTTGTCTTTAGTTAGAGTTGCATCTATCCTGCACCTGTAATTGAGTTGTAGGAACTACTCTCCCCAGGGGAACTTTTTGGTTGTGTATTTACACAGGCAGTTGGGCCATGTTACGGAGAGGTGTGACATAATCTTGTTCTGCATCCTTCAAAGCACTTTCACAAACTACAACTCAAAAAGGATCCTGCCTGCAGGTAGGAGTCAAAACGGTTCTAAGAAAAATGGTTGTAGTTCGTAGTTCCTGCTGTTCTGGGAACTAAAAAGGCTCTAAGAACGATGGTTGCAGTTCCTATGCTGTGGGAATATGCAATAAAAGATTCAAAGAACTAAAAAGGAGCTACAAATATTCTAAGAACCATGGTTGAGTTTGTAGTCCCTATGCAGTGGGATTGCATGAAAAAAGGTAACTAGACAAGGTTCCAAAAGTGGGAAAGTGCCTATAGTGCATAGAGTACTGCATCTATCACTACGTTATCACAATCAGGCTTTATTTTATCATGTGCATGTGTGGCCCACACCATCCTCCTAGTTTCTTTAAAGAGCTGACGTGGATAATATAATAAGTGGAAGTAATAATAAAAGGGAAAATAAAGTGAACCAAAGTGTGTTAGCGTGGTTTATGTTAAGCTCTTATTAAAACTATCTAATGATCAAACTCTGAAGCTCTAGGCCATCGAGCCTCTCTCATGAAGGCCTACTGAGAAATAAACAGTACATTCTTCACCTTTTATGATGAGGAGAAAAAAGACATGGAGGGGGAGTCACAAGGATGTGGACGAGATGTTTTGTGTTTGTATATAACCTGAGAATGGTGTGTGTGTGTGTTAAATTTTTTTTTGTTGTTGCCATAATGACAGGTCTGTGTGGGACACCACAGGGTTATGTTTTATGATCACGTCGTTACACACGATTTGTTTAATGTCTTGCCATCATCTCTGCTGGAAAGCCCCTATGGCCTACTGATGTGAATGTATAAATACTCATTTGAGAAGAGGAGGGAAAAAAAACCTAACCAAATTAGGAACAAACTGTGTTTTTTGTGCTCTTTGTGTGTGTACTTTTTTTGTCTGTAGTCTCTGATTCCGTCATTGTGGGTTGTGAATGTCGTCTTGTAGTGTATGAATGTAACTCTAATATTGTCTAATGAAAAATCTAAATAAAATGATGATTTCTTTCAGCTTTTTCCCTTCTGGGGTCGCCACAGGGAATCCAATTCACATATTTGATTTGGCAGGAGTTTTTTTTTTACGTCAGATACCCTTCCTGACACAATCCACTGGATGGTCCTCCTGGGAATCAAACCCGGGTCCCCTTGTGCACTAGCCTGGTGCCTTACCAACTGAGTCATCCAGCCAGGGAAAAATCTAAATAAAATAATGTTTAAAAAAATTTGTGAAATGCATCAACATTTGCATTCCAAATGATGGAACTCATATTGAAGACGTTTGAATAAAACTTGTATAAAAGATATTGTTTGAAGTTGTATTTTTACCTATGTGTTCAGAGTTTACGGATATTGACAAGAATACATATGCAATGCAAACAATTTCCCTCGGGATTAATAAAGTATTCTGATTCTGATTCTAATATAGAACACACACAGTTATACTGGAATATGCATGTCGCACTGGCAGAACAAACACGCATACAGACATGCAAACACACTCCAGAGCAGGTCAGCCGTTGGCTCAACGCTACTCAAGCAGGAATGAGATGTGACTGATCAAATATTATCTTTGAAGATTTGTTCAACTTAGATTGTGGATTTTGGGTAAGGGTGCGTTTGCTGTTCCAATTAGGAGTGTTGATATTATTTCAGTTTAATCAAATCAGTTAAACATCATTTTCAACAAATTTACTTTTGCGTGCTTCAGTGTGTTGCATTTAAGAACACCTAAGTGTCACAGGTGACATACAATACGTTGACGCTCTTTTCGCCAAAGGTTTTTAAAGAAAATGGGCTGTTGATGTCAGAGGTGCCAGTTTTCAGTGGACGTCCAGGACACTGGATGAGTCACGTGTGTGCTGTTGGAAATGTTTGACCAAGTATATGCTGAATATGAGGCATGTTCCCACTATAGGAACCTCTTGTAGTTCTTAAAACCTTTAGAGTAGTTCTTAGAACTTTTTTCGTGCATTCCCACAGCATAGGAACTGCAAACTATGAACATAGTTCCTTGAACCTTTTTAGCTCCTACTCGAAGGCAGGGTCTTTTTTAATTCTATACGGACTATATGACGGGGGGGGGCGTTTGCTGATTGGTAGGCCTCAGGCCACACCAATTTCTGCGTCTTGCAGAAGAGGGAGCATGTTACGGTGAATATAGTGCAGCTGTGATCAGGTCGTAGTTATAAGTCCTGTAGCTTTAATACAACAATATACATCACTTCATACAACAAATCTACAAACAACATTTATTACATTACATAACATTAGTTAACAATAATAAACACTTCAAGTGACCTTTATTGTAGGAGCGTCATCTGTAGTATTTCAGCTCTTGTGTCCACATCTGTGTGAACTTGTGATAAGAGAAGGAACAGATGCCTGGTCCATGGACAGATGAAGAGAAGACAGTAGAGTGTGTCCGAATACATTCATTCTATATCTATCTATCTATCAGTCCGTCCGTCCGTCCGTGTGTGTGTGTGTGTGTGTGTTTTAACTAAATTCAAGGTGAATAATCCTTGGAAATACGTTATTACAACTGCTCTGTAGAAAAGAGCCTATTGTGATCCTGTGCTGCTTGTTTTAATGCAGAATTTGTTTAAGTTTTAAGTGTTTTTTATGATGGGGTGGATGAACCGGAAGAATAGGTTTGAATATACGTGGGAACCGTCACCACAAATATGTGGAGTTTTAATCTCTTTTTAGAGTGTAAGAGCAGACTAACTAAGTTTATTCTTTTATTTTCTCTATTTTCTTTTGTCTCGGGTCACATCCATGGAGTACTTCATCCATACATATGGTATCCGCAGCCACATAACCCTGTTCCCAAAACACATAATGAGTTTGCGGTGCGTAGTTTGTGTGGATCAGTGTTAAAACTCTTATTCAGACTCTTATTAATGTGGTCTCATGGATATTGGGTAAGGAGAATAACCCTTCACCTTGAATAAATACGATTATGCTTCATTCATGAGTGCTATCGTCTTGTTCTAGCTGTAACATATGTTAATAGAGAGACTGTGTAAATTCCCAAAAACATGAATAAAATATTTGTGAAATCAAGTTAAGAAATGTGACGAGCTACAGTGGGATTGTTGTCGGGACGGGATGAGTCATCTGACCAATGTTATTTGAGTTCAGGATCATGTGACCATGCACATTGCTAAGACTACGTGAATAAGCACTTGAAGAAAAATGGGTTAAATGTTGAGTCAAATAGCTCACATATGCCATTTTTCATTTCAGTACCATGACTGACTGTTAAGAGTTGGTTTGTGAATGCAAGTTTACAAGCGTTAATAAAATTACATTCTCCTACGAGACGAGAAGTTCATTCAGAATTCTCTCTCCAAGTGACTTTATTTGACCAAATGTTCACAGTAATGGTGTATTTGTTACTTTAACCAAGACTGGGGTTTTGCAGGAATTGGGGAAAGGACTTTTGAACCGAAATTTGTACGGAGCACACTAGAAGATCACCAAGCTAAAACAATTTCAGTTGTAGTCCATTCATACATAAAAAACACATGTACTGCCAAAAGACAACCTTCGGTGCAATTACTACTCCGGACCACAGAGTGCCAGTGTTTCCACTACTCTGCTACAGTCAGTGCAGACACAATCACAGAGTTTCTGACTTCGATTCAAAGATATGGCAAAACGTTAAAATGTAACCATAATATGTAAGACGAAGCACAGCTAAGTTATAAGCTCTGTAAATACACCGGAAGCTAAAGCGTAGCACGAGTCGTACCGCTATTTCTAGGTTGCGTGCAAGTTCCGCTCAAACAGAATTATAATGACAGGAGACGGAGTCATTGTTAACCTACCTGAAAATAAGAACCATGACCATCCAACTGAGACGTGTATAGTGTGGAAGCTGTATCTGTATAACAAAAAGGATATTTTAGCAGCGTTAACGCACAACCAGGACAAACTGAACTTCCCTCCGGTTCCCTCCGGTTCCGGTTATGGAGGACCGCTATTGGCTGATAGCCGCTCATTCCACGCCCCATTAATACTCAATGCCTTATGGGAAACTGAGTTCTATGCGCTGAATATGTAGTAGGGAATAAACAATAGTGGAATAGGAGTTCAGTGGGCTTTATCTATCAGAATCAGAATTAGAATAATCTATTAATAGCAAGGGACATTGTTTCCTTACAGGTGATTCATATCAGTATACAGATATATTAAAATATAAAAATATATTTAAAAATAATATAGGAAAAAAGGAAAACAGCAGTAGCAATATTTGCAAAACGCTACATATATATGCAATTACTACCAATATTAACACACGTGTGTGTGTGTGTGTGTGTGTGTGTGTGTGTGTGTGTGTGTGTGTGTGTGTGTGTGTGTGTGTGTGTGTG
>JAPTHA010000029.1:22792162-22803946 GCA_029814585.1 Gymnapogon annona
GACAGCCGTGATTTTGCGGACCCCCACCCCCACCCCCACCCCACCCATTCTCCACCCACTGCTGTGAGTCTTCACTCCGCACCCAGGCCACAGGGTGAGTATCAGGTGAGGTTTTAAATAGCGGGGCCTCTACTAGATGACCTCAGGGTCCCAGGGGTCTACCCCTGTGGCCCCTGGCCCCTACACTATGCCCCCCCGCAAGAAAATGCTCCAGGGTGTGTGTGTGTGGGGGGGGGGGGGGGCCTCCTCTCAGTCTGTAGCCTTGAGACTACAATCCATAACCCTGTGCCCCAGTCAAGACCATAAATCTGGGCCCACAAACCCATTTCAACTTGAATCACTCAATCATCTCTCTCCAGTCCGAGTACGCTGGAGTCAAATTCATCTGCCCCGTTCTCATGTCAGACATCGGTCTATGCTTTCAACCCTTGAGCTTCAAAAGCCTCTGAAGTCTGTCTACTATTCTGTCAATCTAACTAAACTCAAACTGTCAAAGTATGTGAAGACACTGACAGAAATTCAATCACTAAGAAATGTATTGACAGAAAATCGAAATTAGACCCCACCCCCTCTTCCAATCTAGACGTGGTTGAAGAAGTCAACAGTTGTGTGAACCAGGAGAAAATAACCTACAGGATGAAAAAATGAAGTAGGATGTACTACAAGATATGTAACCATTTATAAAGTACATGGAAAATGTACCAGTACACCACATTGGTTCAGCTCTATATACCATATAACAGGCCTTGTAGGACTTAGGAGGTCAGAGGTCAACATATGTCTCTATGGGACTCATGTGGTTCACTTATTTATGTTTTGTATTGTTCGTCATTGTACCCGCTTTGTGTTTTTTTGTGTTCTTTGTGTGTTGTTTTTTTTTTGTCTGTCGTCTCCTGTCATTGTGGGTTCTGAATGTTGTCTTGTAGTGTATGAATGTAACTGTAATTTTGTTCAATGAAAAACCAAAAATAAACTAATATAAAACAAAAAAACAAAATCCTTGTTTCCAGTCGTTCTCTCCTGCGGACCCCCCCCCCCGTCAAACCGATAACCACATCTCCAGCCCCTCTCTCAGCACAAAGAGTAAAAGAGTGAGGGGCCGTCTTACAGGAAGGCCAATGTTTACGCGATACTGTTTTAATTAGTGGTAGGCGGTGCTGCTATTTTCTTTACAATTTGGCCTCTGTTTGCCTTAACCCAGAATGCCAAAGGGATGGCTCCGTTTTCCATTTTGTGGCTGGGAGGAAATCTATAGGGGTCTTTTATTATTCCTCTGGTTTACAGCTCGTCTTCGTAGACGAGGCTTAATCTTCACGAGATCATCCAGAATCATCTGCAATTTGAAACTGAGGACGCATCCAAAAACCTTGCACGGGCCAAAACACATGTCTGACATTGAGGGAACAGCACAGAGTGTGTGTGTGTGTATGTGCATGTGAGAGACGCCACAATGCTACAACTTCCTGTTTCATCTAATAATTTCCTGTGAGCGCCACAGAGCGCCTTGGATGTAAACACAGCATTTATCTGCAGCAATGGACACAGTTTGTCCCAAACAGGCTACTCTCACTTTTATAATATTAGATTTTTATTTTTCCTGAGACAATATTACAGTTACACTCATACACTACAAGCCAACATTCACAAGCCACAACAAAAACACAACAAAACGACAGGATCAGGAACAACAAACATATACCTGAGCAGGATTTGTAGGATTTAGGAGGTCAGAGGTTAACATATGTCCGTATGGGACTCATGCGCTTCACTTCTTTATGTTTTGTTTTTATTGTCATTGTACCTGTTTTGTGCTTTTTTTGTGGTCTTTGTGTAATTTTCTTTATTTATTTATTTTGTTATTATACCCATTTGGTTTTTTGGTTTCATTATTATTATTTATTTAATAATCATTGGACGGATTTGGTGTTTTTTGCATTCTTTGTGGATGTTTTTTGTGTGTTGTCTCTGATCCTGACATTGTGGGCTGTGAATGTTGTCTTGGTGTGTGTAAATGTAATTGTCAAATTGTCTAATGAAAAATGTAAATAGAATAATACAAAAATATTTATTCATAATGTTTCTTCTTGTGTGGAGTATTGTGATATATTACAGAGTACTGCAGAACACATCACTATCATTATCATCTCTGGGACTTCAGTCACACACACTGTCTGTGTTGTACAAGAATTCAATTTTCTGTTTACTCTGTTTTTCTACTCTTTGTTTTCTGCTGCTGTAATGTGAAATTTCCCCTAGTGGGACTATTAAAGGAATCTATCTATCACGATACAGGTAAACTTGCCGTATTCTTTATAGTACTCATTGAGACTCATTATGTACAAAACATACAACAGCTTTATGCATCTCTTCACAGATGTAAAGTAAAACACAGCTTGTCATCAATCGTGGCATTTGACACAGTCCCCTCTTTGTGCAGGCGTATCCCACTCCCCATTGGTCTCTGTCACCGAGTCTAATAAACAGAACTTCCTGTGTCTGAGTGTTTATAAACAGTGCTGAGTGAGCACTGTGTGAGCAGAGACAATCCCTGTGAAAGCCGTGGCACGTGACGGCACGCAGAATAAACACGCGCGAGTCGGCGCTGGTACGTGGCCTAATGGTGGCTCACTGTCGGCCCGAGCAGCAGGTGATGACAGATCCACCACGACGGAGGCTCGGTACCACATGAATGCAAGTCCGCTCCATTGTAATGGATTCAGGATCTAATAGGAGCTGGGTGTATTGTGTTTGCGTGTGCGTGTGTGTGTGTGTGTGTGTGCTGTGTGTGTGTGTGTGTGTGTGTGCTGTGTGCGTGCCTTCACAGGCCACACAGCTTCCAGGCGGGGTCGTTCATGGGTCGTCTGCGGAGGGCAGTTCCAAATGAAACATAAACAGCCGCTCTGTCCTCTCCTCTTTTTCCTCTCCGACGATGGGCTGGTCCCCCAGCACAGCGTTCCACGGTCCAGGCAGAACTAATCTATCCCTCAGCTGTGCAGTCTAATCTAAACAAACACATCTCTCCCGACCAACATCTGGAACCCCTCACGTACCGGGACCTAGGAAACCATCGCAGCCCGGTCTCCCTTTGTCAGTGTGTGTGTAAGTGGGTCGGTGTGTATCGATGTGACTCAGCGTGAATCTGTGTTGTAGATTCTACCGGAGGTCAACACACTTATCGACAGCCTCAACGTTAACCCTAATCCACAATAGCCCAAGGAAGACAAACCTGACTAGAACTTCACCACCATGTATCCTTTTTGATTTTTTTTTTCTGGAAGAACATCTGCAGCTGTAGCTTCTGAGTAGACGCTTGCCCACTGTAGGAACCTTTTTAGTTCCGGGTACCTTCTCAGTTGCTAGAACCTTTTTTCGTGCATTCCCACACCATAAAAACTATGAGCTATGACCATAGTTCCTAGAACCTATTGTAGCTCTTAGAGCTTTTGTAGTTCCTAAACCATGTGTACTTCCTAGAACCTTTTCAGTTCGGCAAACTTTTTTTCATACATTTCCACACCACAAGAACTATGAACTATGACCATAGTTCTTCAAACCTTTTTAGCACCCCCCTGGGGAGAATAGTTCCTACAACTCAATTAGAGGTACAGCATAGGAACTAAAACTAAGACCAAAACTGCTACTCTGTGTGAAAGAGCCTAATATCTGACCAATATGAATCATATAAGAGTCAAAGTACCTATTACCATTCATCAGTGGTCACAGTGAAGACGTCCAATATCATATTACTGTACACCACAGAGTCAACACAATGATCACAAAGCCTGATATAGATATAGATAGATATAGATATGCCTTTATTCGTCCCACTCAGGTAAATTTCTGGAAGGATGTATTTATATGTATTGCATATTTGGAAGGAATTAGGAAACCCAGTTATTTCCCTGATGTTCTTCTGCATGTATCAGGAGTTTGATGACATCTTGCAGACGTCTGCATAAGCGCACTGGGACTTATCAAATATATCACTGCTGTTCTACCGTCCAGAAATCAGCCAAACGTCCTGCTAAATACTCTCAAAGCAGCCGGAACACGACATGACGCAACCCATTATTATTATTGAGGAGATGATGCAGGTTTTCCAGGGAACATCTGAAATCTACACATCCATAAGTCAATGGACACTGTTCCCATAAAATAAACGGAGTTTCTTTAAAGTAGCTATAGTCACTTCAGTCAGAGATAATAAACACTTTCCCACGAGGAGCCTTTTTAGTTCCTAGAACCTTTTTTCTTGCATTCCCACAGCATAGGAACTACAAACTACAAACCTTGGTTCTTAGAACATTTTTAGCTTCCATTCACAGGCAGGGTCTTTTTTAGTTCTATAGGAACTATACGGCGTGGGTGTTTGTTGATTGATAGACATCAGGCCACGCCCATTTCTACGTCTGACAGTAGATGGACTGTGTTACGGTGAATATTTGTGTTTCTATCTGTGTGAACTTGTGAGAAGAGAAGGAACACATGTCTGATCCATGAACAGATGAAAAGAAGACCATGGAGTGTGTGGTTGATTGTATTGTTGATTATGGGATGTATGAGGCTAAATCCACCTTCACTCTAATGTTGACTAAACACTTTATGGAGATTGTCTTGGACTCATTTGTATTCTATTCTATATTTTCTATACATAATTATAGATCATTTTCCATCGCTGTGTGTGTGTGTGTGTGTGTGTGTGTGTGTGTGTGTGTGTGTGTGTGTGTGTGTGTGTGTGGGTGGGTGTTAGTTGTAGTGTGTGTAAAAGTGCTTTGGAGGATGCAGAATAAGATTACATCACACCCCTCTGTACCATGGTTCCACTGCCTGTGTGAATGCACAAGCAAAAAGTTCCCGTGGACAGAGAAGTTCCAACAACTCAATTACAGGTACAGGATAGATAGAACTAAAACTAAGAGAAGAACTACTAATCTGTGGGAAAGCATCTATTGTGAAAGTTAACAACTTAACACCAAAAACACTATTACCAAGTCGAGCCAGGACTTGGTAATATTCTGTTTTCACGCGCTGTACGTTTGCGTGACATGTACAGAAAACCCCTCGTTCGTCCTGTAATGAAGAGGCTCAACCACTGCCAACTGCGCCTGCGCCACAGATTAGAAGAACACGCTGTCTGTCAGACCCCCACAGCAGCACGGAACAGTGAGGAGGTGGGCCATTTGATGTGATCTGTAAAAGTGGAGCGTACCAACCACTCCATATGTGGAAAACAGGAAAAATGAAGAGAGAGGAAGAAAACAAAACAAAACTAGAAACAAAACCAGAATTGTGACAAACTCTGATTAAAGTTTGTTTGTCTTTCTTTCTCTGGTTCGATAAAGATGCCGTATTTTATTTCTCCGCAGCGTAATCTGCTGCGCCATTCATGAATCCTACAGCCGAGTCTAGCCTCAAGTGCTGGAATGTGGATCAAAGGGAAAGAGAAAAAAGCACAACCCCTTCCCCTTACTTACACCCCCACCCCCCCCGCAAGCACCACCCATACACACAGAGCCTCTTCTCCTACAAAAAAAAAAATACACACAAATTTTTTTTTAAATCATTCTTTATAACGGACTTGTGGGTCCAACCAGCGCCATGTGACGGGTCTATCCGATCCACACACACACCAGTTCCTGTCCTCGCTCCGCTTTTTCCCTGCAGCCACAGACAAATCTTTTTGGAAAGTTGAGAGCCGTCCAAAAGGAGACCACACACAGTTCCTGAGCATTCAACTGCTGGGGGCAGGCAGACACACACACACACACACACATATATACTCACACACTCTCACAAAATGGCGGCTTTGACAAAAATTTCCTCTACCCCTAAAAAGCTGCTTATGAACTTAATTACAACCTTCCTCCTCGCGCGTTGCACTCACAGTCACGTCCTGCGCACGCATCCAGATCAGCGCTACATGCATGTTAGCATAAATAAAAGTGTTTTCAACTTTCATTTGGCCACTTGCCAAGGCCCAAACAATAAACAATCCCAGCGGCTTGTTTAGCAGGACTCACCAAACCCTGTCATCATCCAATCAGTTCCATCCAAACATGCACCATCGACCCGTACACATGAAGAGTGACTGTAAAGTCTATTTAAAGCAAAATACACCCCTTATTTTTTTTATTTTATTTTCAGGATAAACATGTGAAGAGTGACTGTAAAGTGTATTTTAGGCAAATATACCCCTTGTTTTTTTTCCTTTTTTTTTTTTAGATAAACTGTTTCGTAGGATAAACATGTGAAGAATGACTGTAAATTCTATTTTAAGTAAATATACTTTCTATTTTTTATTTTGAATTGGAAGATGAAGAAGAATGGATGTAAAGGGTAATGCAGGCATATTTTAAAAAAATTTTTTAGGATAAATGTGTGAAGAATGAACGTAAAGTGTATTTTAGCCCAATAAACCCCTATTTATTTAATTCTTTATTTATTTTATGATAAACTGCACAGACAAACACAAACCAGCCTCTTACCTTCCACCCAGAGTTTCTCCACGTCCGTCTCCAGATTAGCTGCCCGTAAGCCCACGGCGAAAGCTCCAAAAATCATAAGGCCCACAAACAAAAACTTTCCGCAGTTCTTTTGTATGTAACAGCCCAGCCTGAACAGAAGTCTCTGGAACTTCGCTCTCAGCCACAGAGGTGCTTTCCTCCCCGTCGCTTTCCCCTGTGATCAGACAACAAACACATCCCTGTGTTACTACATTCAACCCGGACAGGACAGACAGGTGAGTCTGTGGTGAGGGAGTAGTGTTCTCAAAGTATCTCCTGTCATATCATGTCTCTCTGATATGAGCATGTGCATGTGCATGAGGTGCACTGCCCTCATGCACACACACACAGTCCACCACACACACACACACACACACACACAGCTCAGTGGCATCACCAGGATGCAGACTGACCACTGGAGTCAAAGGTTGGTCCTGATCTGCTTCAGTCATGAAGTGCTGCCAGTCACCTCACATCACTGTCAGCACCTGCTGTTGTACTGCACCAGGACCAATGCATACACACACACACACACACACACACACACACACACACACACACACACACATACAGATGTGTTGCAGAAATGTAAGAGGAGTCACTGTGACAAGAGAGGAAATTTGGGATTGGTGATACACTCACACACTACACACAAACAGAGACCAAAAGATGCTGCATGTGGATAAACAACACACACTCTGCACATACACACAAGGAGGGTGCATGTGGATAAAACACACACTGGGCATACACACAGATGAAAAGATGATGCATGTGGATAAAACATACTCAGATAGACAATACATGTGGATAAAACACACGTAGATGATACATATGGATGAAACACACACCCAAAAAGATGATGCATGTGGACAAAACACACACACTGCACACAAACACATACAGAAAGACGAGTCTGGGTAAAACACACACACTACTCACAAACACACACAAATACATGATGCATGTGGATAAAACACACACACACACACACAGACCCAGCTCCACGGTGTTCCGGTGCGCGTGGGGAGTGGAGGAGCCATCACGGGGGGGGGGGGACTCACAATATTTGTGAACGGAAGAGGGCAGCCGCATAGATTTTTTTTCACCTCCTACTCTTTTACGCGAGTCGTCTGAGGTAAGTTCTTGTCATACGCAACTTTAGTCGCGACTCGCGCGCGCAGAAATGACAGCTTGGTGGTTGGTTGGTTGACTGTTGTCAGACGGCGTGAACGCAACTGTGTCTGCACAAAACCGTTATGTGTGTGTGTGCACGAGTGAGTGTGTGTGTGAGTGTGTGTGTGTGTGTGTGTGTGGTTTGGATGTTGTAGCAGGGACCGATCTCGTGCCGGGATAGAGTTCGTAATTAAAAAAACCCAAAACAAAACAAAAACAAATAAACAACAGAAGCCGGTTACAGAAGAAGAGTCCAAAACACACCTTAGTACACAAGAATACACAACAACCTCACTGCTCCCCTGCGACCCTCTACTCAACCGCAGCTGGACATGGTTTGGCCACTTTTCTCAAAGAATACAATGAAAGTAATAGAAAAAAACTCAACTAAAACAAAACAAAAGATCCTGTATATGATGAAATATGAATGAGCACCTCGGATATTTGCTCCAAAGCGAAGCCCGCATCGCAGTAACTCGGTCTCTGCAAATACTCCAGATCCAGCGCTGTGCTGCGGGAACGCTCGCCCCTGTTCCTGCGCCTTATCCTCGGAGGGTCGGGGTCTCTGTTTTCCTGCTCGGGCGCATTATTAGCAGCCGAGGCCATGTTGCGGGGACTGCGAGGTGGAGGTGGTGGCGGTGGTAGTAACCGTTTCCCACTTTATAGTATTTCCCCGAAAGATTGTAGCGATATCCCAAGGCAACAAAGTTTCACTCTCGGAGTTCTCAAGTACGACTTCATACTCCTGTTGGAGACGGAGAGGAGTCAAAGTCTGCGCCTTCCATCCCAACATTTCGTGATCCGGAGGGTCTCCGAAAGCTTCCTCCCGACAAAACAAACAACTCAAGTCAAAATGAAAAAAAAAAAAAAAAAAAAGTTAGTTTCTTCTTCTGAAAAAAGGCACCACGCGCGCAAAGTGATTCCCATACACGAGTCGAGTCGTCGGGTTGAGGAACCTCGATGGTCGTCGCATTCTGCTCCGATCTAATGTGGTTCTTCCCCCTGGGCCGCGCGTCACGGCCAACTCTGAGATTCAATAGAAGAGAGGAGGAAAAAGACCCTCTCTCCATTTGGAGGCGGAGGTGGAGGAGGAGGAGGAGGAGGAGTTGGGGTAAGAAAAAAGGAAAAAAAAAAAAAAACCTCCCAGATCCCGCCTCCGGGGCTGTCAGATTGTAGGACTTTCTTGCATCTGATTGGTTCCAGAAGGGCAAAAATTACTCAGCAAACACGACTATTATTAGCTGCTTAGCAACAGCTCACTAAAGTAGAGAGAGACCACCCACCCACCCACCCAGGCGGGAGGGGAGACCTCATGTGTGCATCTCTGACCCGAGGGGAGGCGGTCTTTGGGGAGCCCGACCCTAACCCTCCTGGTGCCTTCAGTGTTTTCTTGGGTTTTCCACATGGAACCCTTGGCACTAGATACAGGGTGTCAAACATGTGGCCCCCCAAAGGTTCAGGCCTGTTGGAAATGCGAAAACTACACTTAAGATAGTCCTAAAAATTGAATACAGGTTCCACATACCAATCAGTAAAATATTATCATTATAACCTATAAATACTCACAACTCCAAATTCCCTCTTTGTAAATGTAAATATTTTAGAGCAGGGGTGTCAAACATGCGGCTCGCCAAAGGTTCCGATCCGGCCCTTGCGATGGATTTCTGAAATGCAAAATTTCCAAATAATAGTTGCAAAAAATTATAGTTCAGGTTCCACATACAAACTGGGAGAAATATTATCATAGTAAACAATAAAGAAATTACACAACGTGTGTGTTTTCCTTCATATCCCTGCACCACATAAGATACAGGAGATTAAAGTACAGTGACCTGAAATGAACATAATCCTTCTTCAGCTGTGGATGGGACTGAATCACTTACATTGACTTTAATTGAAACTCTAGATACAGGGGTGTCAAACATGTGGCCCGGGGGCCAAAGGTTGTGATCCAGCCCATGGTGAAATGCGAAAATTATACTTAAAATCATAAGTGTAAAACTCACTTTAGTTCAGGCCTCAAGTTAAGTCAATTTTGGTGTGAAGTCGGCGGGGCCAGTAAAATAAAAACAGAATTACATATAAAAATGTCAACTCCAAACTTTACTTATGTGACGAAAATGTTTGCGTCGCCAAACTGTCCTTTAAAACAAAGAATAATATTAACTTCAATATTTGTAAGAAAAATATGTGTAATTTTAACAATACTATAGTTCAGTTTATAATTGATACATGTACGTTAAAATAGGTGTAATTTTAACAGTATTATAACCTAGTATATAATTTATACATGTACATTGAAATGAGTGTAATTTTAGCAATGTTGTGACTTGGTTTATAATTTATACATCTACATTACAATTTACGGATCATAGTGGATCTACAAATAGACGAAAGATTTAATAACAGGTAGAATATTATTAAAATGACACTTACTTCTCTACAGACATTTCAGGTTGTTTTTATTTCTTCAGCTTGGGGGGGGGGTAGAGGAATTTCAGTGTTGCATTTTTTTTAAACTTAAACATTTTTTTTCTGCTACCACCATGACGGTGGTAGTTGAGCCTCACATTACAAGCGTTTAAGGGGAGGTCCTATCATTTTTGTGTGAATGTTGTAATGTCAGCACTACAGTATAGGGTGGAATTGTAATAAGAGCCTTATAAGTAGGTCCTTTGCTATGATGTGGGTTAGGGTTAGTTGGGTTAGGGTTATATAACTATAAATACCATCATTTGTGTATAAGTATGTAATTAGAGCCTTATAAGTAGGTCCTCTGCTATGGTGTGAGTTGGTTTTGGTCTTCTTTGATGCTAATATGTTCACTGGATTTTCACCCAAAAAACTCCAGTGTCTTATCATCGTGATTGGGGTGTAATGTCTTAATGTGACACCTCCGTTTATTTGTCTTCACACTGTCCACTGCTGTCCAACATTTCTAGACCCAAACTCACTGGTCTTTCTTGGTCTTCCACCGTATTCAAAATATTCTGGATAAATCCGAAATGTCTGCCCCCAGCCGAGAACGAACTGTGTCAGTGAGGATAAAGATTCCCTGTGTTCATCGTCACATTGTCTTGTGTCTCTGTCTAGTGTGTTTACAGCTTTCTCGCATTTTTTGTTTTGTGATTTTTTTTCTGTTTTTTTGACCCCTACCTGTTTGTTGGGACTCAAACAGGCTTAAAAAAGTGTTTTGTCTTTTGGATTGCCCTCATTGGATTGTTTCCGTCATGGATTTGAATTCTGGTTTTGGCCTGTTTATGGACTAAGGATTATGCCCAGTTCCTCTGCCCAGTGAAATGCATTGTATTTTTGTGCGTTTATAAAACTGTTCAGAGAGAGACCAGTCAGTCTCAGGTTCACCTCTGATTTGGTTCCGAGACTGACTCCTTGTGACTTGTGTGGTTCAGTTATTTATGTGTTTGTGTTTTATTTTATTTTATCAGTATATGATATATGAATAGTGAATGATATATACCATGTATATGATGCATGAATAGTGATTCCTGACTTCACTGACTTGTTCTGTAAATATATATGATAGCAAATATCATTAGTTGTTTAATTGTTGACAAACCAGTGTATAATAACACAAGGAAAAAGAGAACAAAACTTTTGTCTTAGGTGTGTCTCTGTGACTTGGTTCACTTTTTTTTGTATTGTCTGTTGTCTCTGATCCTGCCATTGTGGGTTGTGAATGTTGTCTTGTAGTGTATGAATGTAACTGTAATATTGTCTAATGAAAAATCTAAATAAAATAATAACCAAAATACCAAAAATAAAGTTCAGTCTCTGACACTTCTATGTTAAATTATCACCCATTCTATAATGTTGGTTCAAAATAATTACATGACATCTGGTTCATTTGAACAGTTTTTGTACTTGTTTTTTTCAGTATCCATAATGTTAAATACAGTGTAAATCATCACTGCAGGTTGGATCAGATATGTGGGTTGTCACATTTGAGGAGGAAAAATCGTCCGGTGAGGTCAACATATGACTCAGGCAGTTTTGTTTTTTGTTTTTTGTTTTTTGTCTGTTGTCTCTGATCCTGTCATTGTGGGTTGTGAATGTTGTCTTGTAGTGTATGAATGTAACTAATATT
>JAPTHA010000029.1:22854211-22864610 GCA_029814585.1 Gymnapogon annona
ACACACACACACACACACACACACACACACACACACACACACACACACACACACACACACACACACACACAGAGGGATGGAAAAAGATCTATATTCATGTACAGAATAATATAGAATAGCATACAAATGAGTCCAAGACACAATGTCCATTAAGTGTTTATTCAACAGTCAAGTGAAAGTGGATTTAGCTTCATACCTCTCATAATCCACAACACAATCAACCAGCCACACTACTGTCTTGTTTTCATCTGTTAATGGACCAGACATGTGTTCCCTTCTCTTCTCACAAATTCACACAGATGTAGATACAAGAGCTGAAGATACACTGCAGATAACATGTCAACAGGAAAAAAAGAAGAGTTTAATTTTTTAATTTGAAGAGTTTATTTTGTTAACTAACAAATGTAATTTGTAGATCTGTTGTATAAACTGATGTATACTGTTGTATTAAAACAACAGAACTTATGTCTACGACCTGATCACAGCTGCACTATATTCATTCTAACACACTCTTCTGTAAGATGGAAATGGGCGTGGCCTGAGGTCTACCAATCAGCAAACACCCAAGTCCAATAGTTCCTGTAGAACTAAAAAAAGACCCTGCCTGTTAGATTAGATTAGATGATTAGATACCTTTATTAGTCCGCTGCGGGGAAATTTCAGGTTACAACAGCACATATAAGACAAGACACACACAGAGAAATACTGTAAATATGATGAAAAATAGATAGATGGACAGATGTTTATTGTCCCCAAGGGGAAATTTTGTTTCACAGACATTGGAAGGTAACACAAAAACAATGAGGACACTTAAGACTATACACGCAGACATCACACAGCAGACGATGAGTAGACAGGACTTTAATGGGCTGTTCAGGGCGGCAATAGCCGAGGAGACAAAGCTTTTGCTGAAGCGCGCCCGCTTCCATCTCAGTGTCCTGTACCTGCGGCCGGGGGGCAGGGACCTACAAAAGGTTCCTACAGTGGGAAAGCACTCAATATTTTGTCGCTTAAATTTCATGGATTCTCCATCACTCGGAATTTCTACAGACGTCTTCTTTATACCTATCACCTCCTTGATTGAGTGAGCGTGTCGTCAGGTTGTTCCAGTTTCATCAGACCTGGGACTTTCCTCACCTGAGGAGCTCTCCATCCCATAATGCCTTCTTTTAGTTTACTACAAAAAGTTCTTACAGTGGGAAAGCGCCTATTGTAACCTCAAGATCAGGAACGTGAATAAAAAGTGTTGACAACAGGGTACAAACCACTGCTAACACTCAGAAACAGGAAGCACAGAATCACATCTGGATGATCCTGCCCTGGTGTTGAACAGAGTCCAGTGGAGAAAAGTCTGGAAAAGGAAAGGAATGGTCTGAGATTCAAACCAGGTTACATCATGTGTCCAACCCCATGGAGACAGCGTTAAGGCATGAGCGTACGTGTCCGCTGGTGGAAGTGGGTCAGTGGTGTTTATTGATGATAGAAACACCAGAATGGATCCTGAAGTATACAGGCCAGTCTGCTGTGCTCCCATTAAGACAAACACTGCACAACTGATAGCACACTGCAGATGGACAATGACATAAACAGGGTTCATACTCAGACTGCAACGGTAGGCATTGTACCGTTCTATACACCTGTGACGAGCATGTGTTGCAGTACGTCTCAAATGATTTTTCCAGATAACTTTTATTTACTGTATATTATAATGCACCGCTTCAGCATTTTGCTCCGGAGGGTAACGTTTGCCAAGCACTCCTCTCTCACTGCTGATTAGTCAGTGGTCGTTGTAGGGAGGGACTTAGCGAAGGATCAGTTCTATTGTCATTGGTAATATGAAAAGTCTAAAATAATACACACACACACACACACACACATATATATGAGTAGATATTAACATGTTAGCCTGTCTTTTTTAAAAAAAATTATTAGCCAATACTACAGTTACATTCAAGATGTCATACACCACCCACAGTGTCAGGATCAGATACAACAGCACACACAAATGCAGAACACAAGAAAACACAAAATGGTTACAGTGCCAAAAAAAAAACACCAAAGAAAGTGAACCGCATGATTCACTGTTGTCTTTTACATTTTAAAAAAGATTTAAATTAGACAATATTACAGTTGCATTCATGCACTACAAGGTGACATTCACAACCCACGATGACAGGATCAGAAAAAAAAACTCGTGAAGAACACAAAAATACAAAATGCATTCAATAACGAAAAAATAATGGTGCAGACAAAAAGATGCTATCTAATTTCCATGAAGACAAGATTGGACGGGGGGAAAAAAAAAGTATCAAGTTAATGTAAACTATAATGGAAAAAATAACCGTGTAATATGGCAGTTTACCATAAACCCTCGCCCATAGACCCTCGCTGTTGTATTAGTTTTTCAGCAGCGTCTCAGTGATTTGTGTTGGAAATAATGGCCACAGAAAGGTTTGCTTACAGCAAGCGTTGTAATGACTTGCTGTGATGTAACAAACTATCCACGAATCACATTCATAAGACACTGTTATTACTCTAGCTACTCTCACGTTTAATAACAGGGAAATATTATCCTAATGGATTTGCTGTTGCATTAATAATTTATAGGTTGTTTATTAAAAGAATTCATCACGGTTATGTGGCAGCAGCAAGGGTGGCACTCCTGGACACCATTGGGTGCATGGCAGTGGTGATGCACATCAAATGCAAATCCACAGCACCAGTGTGTAGTTCCGGGCTGTAGATGGCAGCGTTACTCAATGTATTACCTGCATCCTTATGTCATTTGTTGGAAATGCAGCTCCTCCACACTTGCATTCATTGATGTGGAGGATAATTGCTTTTCAATGCAGTGCACAAGTCTGAGGCAGCCTTTAGTTGAGCTGTTAGTGCAGGGCAGTAATGGACATGTGTCTGTATTTAGAATCGGATCAGAATCAGAAAAAAACAGAGAGAAGAGAAAGTAACCTACTGGATGAAAAAAAGAAGTAGGATGTTCTACAAGATATGGACCCATTTATAAAGTACATGGAAAATATACCAGCACACTTACTTATGTTTGTTTTGTCACTGTAGCTGTTTTGTGTTCTTTGTTTGTGTGTTTTTCGTCATTGTACCGGTTTGCTGTTTTTTGTTTTTCGTGTGTTTTTTTTTCTGTAATTTATTTGGTCTGTTGTCTCTGATCCTGTCATTGTGGGTGGTGAATGTTGTCTTGTAGTGTATGAGTGTAACTGTAAGATCGTCTAATGAAAAATACAAAAAATAATATAATATTAAAAAAAGCATTTCAGTCTAAATTACACTCTAGAAGCCATAATGGATCATGTGACCAGAGAAAAACATAAAAGACCATGAAAGCCTCTGGTAGAACGTGAAGGTGTCTAATAGAGCACAGTATTATGTAAGTAAGCATTCAGATGGAGCTCAGAGAGTTGAAGATGCAGTACTGTATGTTTACCAGTTACTTTTGTGATGAAAACTACACATATGTGATGTCAGTATTTCTATTATTTATCTCGTTACTGATGAAACGTTGGCCGGATTTGTGATCCCAATGTCACTGTGGTGAGAGGAAATGTATTATTCCCTGTGAAAATCTCATCCCGTGAGGGTGGAAAGTAAAGGAGTTTGAATACTGTGGGATGTACAGCAGGTACCATTGTTGGGGTTTCCATCAGCCGTGCTTTTCTTTATTTAAGCGGGATTTGTTTCTTTCTTGCCATGGAGTACTGATTTCATATGCCACTTGATCTATAATAAAAATGGGGCTAAAAAGGATATAGGCAGACAAGCGCCCCCGTCATTTGTGTTGATGTAATTTGGCTATCTCGACCTGTTGATCCTTTATATCAGTGATACCCAACCCTCGGGTCATGGACTGATGCTGGACCGTGGAATCACTTGGAACCGGGGCGCACAGAAAGAATACATAACTTACACTGTTCCTTATTATAGTATTTACTAAATTATTTTGTTGGTTAAGCCCACATTGGTTCAACTGTGTGCCTGAGCAGGGCTTGTAGGATTTTGGAGGTCAGAGGTCAACATATGTCTCTCTGAGACTCATGTTATTCGCTTATTTACATTGTGTGTGTTTTTTTTTTGTCGTCTCTGATCCTTTCAGTGTGGGTTGTGAATGTTGTATTGTAGTATATGAATGTAACCTTAAGATTGTTTTTTTTTTTCTATTTTTTTTCATTAGACAAAGGGGCTGTTACTCATGTTATGTTTTTACGGTTAATAAAGTTCCATACACAGTGGATTCATCCTTATTACCGTATTTTTCGCACTATGGGACGCAATAGATTATAAGGCGCATTGTCAATGAATGGTCTATTCGATCTCGAATTTTTTTCAAATATAAAGCGCACTGGACTGTAAGGTACATTAAGTGAAACAAAACAGATAAGTCAGTCAGTCAAACTTTTTAAACACGTTCACAAAAACTCTCAGCATTTTTCAAACATTAATGAGCGTATTCACAATAACTCCCAACCTTATTCAGTTGTAACATTTAAAAAAACCACAGTCTGATATTGCTAATTCTGGAACATATATAATCTCCTTCTGGTGAAGCAAAGTATGTATTACTGTGCGACGCTCCTAACTACGGTAGCCGTAATGCTGAAAGTGGTGCGGCTTTGTAGTTTACCGAAGTCGTACTAAAACATTTTGACAGCGCCGTGAGTGCCGTGTGCCACACAAAATCGCTTCGAGGTCACTAAGCATAATCAGAATTAATCCATACATAAGGCGCTATGAATCATAAGATTACTGTTGTTTTTTGAGAAAATTAAAGGATTTTAAATGCGCCTTATAGTCCTAAAAATACGGTATTTTATTTACTACATACCAGTTTTAATGTCGGCCCCATGTTTTTATTTTGTTGTATTCAACTTAAAGGCTGGTCTGTGAAAATATTGTTAGACATTAAACTGGTCCAAGGAGTAAAATAGTTTGGGTTCCACTGCTTTATTTCACTGTTTTCCTTCTGGAGAAAGTATTACAAAAGGTTGTGAACTCAACCAGAACTTGTAGAAAGTGTAACTCATCTCCTGCATTTGTTGTCTTCTTCTTCCTCTTCCATTCACCAGATATATCCAGCCATGGATATGGACAGTGCCAGCTCGGTGGTGCTGCAGGCCTTAACCCAAGCCACCAGTCAGGACACAGCTGTGCTGAAGCCTGCGGAGGAGCAGCTACGGCAGTGGGAGACGCAGCCAGGCTTTTACTCTGTCCTTCTGGTGAGCGATGGTATCAAATAATGAGAACAAATGCACTGCAAGTCAAACCATTAAAAGTTAAATGAGTGTAAGTCTCTGCAAACATGGTGTGTCTTACAGAGCATAGGGAGTGATTTGCTCTGTTCACCTTCCCACAGCATGTCGTGTTTAATGGAGTCTAGACTTTTTGTGACGGTGAGAGGACAGTGATTGGGGGTTGGAACATCTTCTAAGGGTATTATGTACTTTATTCATGTGTAACAATGTATCCTGACATTATCGCAGCATTAAAGCACCGCACTGTGAGCGTCGGGGGACGTCAGATAAAGAGAAAAGGCCAGTTCACAATGGGTCTGTTGAATAGTTGTCTTCAATAGTTTTGACATTTAAAACACACCATTTCTTAGTCCAGTGTGTCTCAATTATTTAATGACATTTCATTGCCAGACCCACACAGTGGGTCTGTACAATGACAATAAAGGAAGTCCAAGTCTAATTGTTTTATGTTATGCCCCCCCTAGGAAGAAGAAAATATTTGCAACTATAAAGTCTACCATTTATGTATGTGATAAGGGCCTTATAAGTAGCAGTGGTGGACCCTCAAGGCCAGCCAGGCCTTCTCTGCTAGCCTAAACATAATGAGGAATATACTTTTTAAATATATATTTTTTCCACAAATATGTATTAAATTATTCCCCCTGGTCTATACTCTTCATTTCATAGTTTTCCTAAGTTGGTTACTCAGCTTCCAGCTCCAAATGGAGATTTGGAGGATGGGTTTATGTCAGAGTTTTTATCCAATCATTATTCATTATGATGTGTTGCCTGGGTTCACAGTCTGCCTCTCAGCCTTCAGAAGCGACAGTGGTGGCGCACGGTTACTTTAAAATTAATGGGAGCCTGTGGTGGACCTGTGGCTGTTACGCCGCAGTGTCAAGTCTGGCCTCACTGGCGCCATCTAGTGGGTGTATTATAGTGTCAGTGCATGAATGTCTTTTGATTGCATATGTGATGGAGGGAGGCGGAGCTATGCAAAGCTGCGCAGGACAGACCTGAGCAGGCACGTTAATGTCAAACAGGAAATAAGGAAATGGATCATTTGTGTAGTGTGACAAGGTGATTTAGTTTTTTCAACCGGCAATGGCTGAAGGAGGCGAAGATATCATTTGGTCGCAGATTTAGTTACAACGCCAATCTCAAGAAACATTTTGCAAGAAAACCTAGAAACTGTAAAGAGAGGACGCCGACCAGGCGACTATAGTCGCCTGGTCGACTATAGTCGCCTGGTCGACTATAGTCGCCTGGTCGACTATAGTCGCCTGCTGGGTGTCCTGCTGGGTGTCGTATACGACACCCAGCAGGAAACAGGATTTATTTATTTACTCTTTCAAGTTGATACTACGAACGAACAGTACACTTGGGTGGCGGGCTCCGAAAAGTAAGTTAATATTATTATTAAAATATATTATGAACGAATGTGCCGGCCGACGCTCGACCGCGAGACCGGACCATGACACTGGACCGCGAGACCGGACCACGGTGTGATGCCAGCCGACATTGGACCGCGAAACTGGACCAAGGTTCGGTGCCGGCCGACACTGGAGCACGGCACGGGTGGATGTCAGTTCCTTTTGCTTCTCTGTTATTAGTGTACTCAGTAGACTAATATAACTGTGTTGTCGGTGACTTTATGTTCAGGTTACACATTTTATGTGTTTTGGTCTAAAAACTTCATGTGTAGATCCATGGATCAGAATTACGGTTTTAAGAGGTGGATTAAGTTTGGAGGACATCACTGCTGGCCCAGGTCTGAAATGCACGGCCCGCCACTGATAAGTATGTCCTGTCCTATGGTTTTGGATTAGGGTTATACAACTATAAATACTATTATTTGTGTGTAGGTGTGTACTAAGAGCCTTATTAGTAGGTCCTGTGCTATGGTGTGTGTTTGTTTTGGTCTTCTATGATGCTAAGATGCTTGCTGGTTTACTGTAGTAGCGTTCACAAAGGGGGATGATTGTTGACAATATTGTTGTACGATTTTAGACCCAAAGCCCACCGGTCTTTCCTGGTCTCCCACCGTAGTCACAATGAAGTTAAGCGCTACATACTCTTGGTCATGTTTCCTGATCTTATCTTTACGGAGACTTTGGTTTGTCTCATTATTTCAGTCTCTGTCTTTCTTCTCATCTCTGTTAAATATTCATGATGGGTGTATAAAACACCTACATCATAGAGCTAATATTCCTTGTACACACTCAGTGACACAATGAGAGCACCGCTGACACCTACTGTAGTATATTTGAGAAACACTACTTTAGTCCAAGACCAAGTGGGGTTGAAATATTGTTGTTCTGTAAATGAACCCATGGCTCATGATGTGCACGCTCATCTCGGCAGATTGTCACTGTTCAGCCACTGATGGTGGAGCTGCCGCGTTATGGTCGGTCGACCCTTCGAGCACAGTCAGGCATTTTATGAAGGGCTTTTTTCACCCTCTCCTCCAAACTTAAACGAAATGATAGCTTTCTATTTTATCTGTGTGCAGTCACATGGGAAATTATTCAGTCCCAGCTTAACACAACCCATTTTCCATTTACCGCAAAATCAGCTGTTTTTGGTGTTTTCTATTTAATAAGGCCACATCCTGCGCCTGTGACAGAGTGGGCCCTAAAAGGCGTCGGCTCTGGATCGGTAGAACACGTCCACAGTTAATTAGAGCGGCCCTTATTTATTCATTCACACTTGCTGTTTTGTCACACAGCATGAAAATGACAAAGAAAGGCAGTAATAAAAGTGAGTTGTCTTGAATAAAAGAACTGAAAAGATCCTTTGCTATTTAGAGAATTGAGGCTGTCGGACTGATCAGCATGTGTCCACATTCAGCTTCACACCTGGTGCTTCTAAACACCTTGTATGATCGAGGATGGGCGGCAATGATCCAGTAAGCCAGGGGTGTCAGACATGTAGGCTGGGGGACAAATGCGGCTTGCCAAAGGTTCCAATCCGGCCTCTGGGATGAATTTGTCCAATGCAATTATTGAACCTAAGACATTTTTAAAAAAATGTCGCTGAGGTTCCACGTACAGACTGGGAAAATATGACCACAATAACTTTACTCACAACTCCACAATTTTCTCTGTGTAAAATGTGAATACTCTGAACAAATATAAACAAGCTGAAATGTTGTTTAAGTGTAATTTTAGCAATATTGTACCAGTTGGTGGACTTACATTTTTTTTGACTTACAAATGGGTCAGAACCACTTCAGTAACTCTCATTGGATCAGTGATTCTCAATTATTTTATCTTCCGTAAACTATCATTTAGATTAGATATACCATTTGTGTATAAGTACCGTAATTTCCGGTCTATAAACCGCGACTTTTGTCACACGCTTTCAACCCAGCGGCTTATGCAATGATGCGGCTAATTTATGCATTTTTTTTCTACTGGCTGCCAGTGGCGCTCGAGCAGAAAAGGTAAGAGTGAGACAGGTGGAATATATGTGTTGAGGAATACAGAAGTTTAATGTAACGTCGCGCTTTGCTCATGAATAAAGTTAGCATGAACACACCCTCATGGAAAATGCAAGAAGAAATACATATGACGCAGCTTTCAAATGAAAAGCAATCGAGCTGGCCGATAAAGAAGGAAACAGAGCTGCTGCATGTAAAATTGGCATCAGTGAATCGATGCCGAGACGCTGGATTGAGACACTGTGCTGCTACCGTATTACTGTAGTGTTACTGGCGCGTCTCCGCGACTTTTACCGGTGTGTGTTTTTAGTGCTGTGCAACTACCGTATTCCTGCTGTGTTACTGGCGCATCTCTGCGACTTTTACCGGTGTGTTTTTTTTAAACAGCCGTCAGTGCTGTGCTATTACCATAATGCTGCTGTTATTGCCACGTCGCAGGCATTGTTTGGAAAGAAAAGCTAAGGTATATTATTAAAACTTTGAAAACTCTTTCTGTGTACCGTCTTTCTTTGTATATAAATATTTCATGTTTGAATGTGGGCACATGCGGCTTATAGACAGGTGCGGCTTATGTACGTACAAAATAGATTTTCCTTTAAAATGTACTGGGTGAAGCTTATATTCAGATGCACTCTATAGTCCGGGAATTACGGTATGTAGTTAGAGCCTCTTCTGCTATTGTGTGGCTTATACAACTATTAATACTGTCATTTATGTATAAAACAAATTGACAAATTCCAAGATGGCGCCACAGTAGGCAGCCTCTTAACAGCAGCTCTTAACTCTTTTTCCTACTTTAGGTTTTTCTGCCTCAACTCTTGTGGTCGTGTTAATTAGACTCTTGTACAACATGGATATGTGTAATTTTTTAAGTTTTTGTGAGGATAGTAGCCTGTTTACCACTCTCATGGACCTCTTCAACACCATGACGGGCAATATTGTGAGCCACTAGGTTGTTTCAGTTGGGATCAGCTGTTGGGTTGAGCAACAGCAGGTACTCCCAGGAAAGCGACCCGTGATTATGAAGGATTAAACGGTGTTGGAGGAGAGGATGCAGAACTGGAGCGAAGCACTGGATGGAACAGCCAACGGACCAGACTGCAGCGGGAGTACAAGCACAGCAGCCTCCTGCTGTTAACGAACACTTGGGCTCACAGACAACATACCGGACTCTCATTACTTTGGTTGATTTTCAACTGGTGAGAGCGGACCGAAGCATGAGGGAGAGTGGTGGATTGGGGGGGGGACTGGCAATGTTTGTGAATGAGAGATGGTGTTACGGTTTGTGAACTGTTTGTAGTGTTTGTGAACGTTTGAACTGTTGGTGGTTAGCTGTTAGCAGCCGATGCTATGGTGGTCTGCGTGGACATTCACACCACTCTCTCAGCTCCAGACGACACATCCGCACTCCCTCATTATCATCTCTGGGACTTCAATCATGTATACTGTCTATGTTGCACGATAATTCAATTGTTGTCTGTCTACTGCTACTCTATTTTTCTATTCTTTGTATTCTGCTACTGTAATCTGAAATTTCCCCTTATGAGACAATTAAACGTGTCTGTCTGTCTCTCTCTCTGTCTGTCTGTCTGTCTCTATCTATCTATCTATCTCTATCTATCTCTATCTATCTATCTATCTATCTATCTATCTATCTATCTCTCTATCTCTCTATCTCTCTCTCTCTCTATCTCTCTAT
>JAPTHA010000029.1:22938540-22949413 GCA_029814585.1 Gymnapogon annona
AAGTAACATTGTAAACAGTACTATAAACAAATTACACCCACCAATACAGAGCTATGGTCCCATCCTTCCTGTTGTGCCCATTTCATGTAAATTTATATCTCCATCATATTGCCACTAGTTTGAATAATGCATCTTTTCCATATATGGCAGACACATGTAATTGTACTATGGAGTCGTGAAAGTTACAGAGGTGGCATCATCATCATCTCTCTCCGTGATCTATTCAGTAACTGAAGGCATCTCTGCAGTGTCAACGTGACCAGACTCATAGTGGTTCTCACTTCGATCTAGAGGATTAAGGTAAAAATGCACCGAGGCAGGAACCGTAGTGCGGTTGAAACATATCATGTGCAACCGAGCCGGTTCAGTGAAAACCAGACACAGCCACAGGTTTCTAGGTTTGAACGTTTCATATACAGTAATTATCCTTAGAAACATCGAAATGGTGGCTTTTTTTTCCCCTTTGCTATTGACGACTTAGTGTCTTTTATTTTTTAAATTTAAATTTCTTTAATTACATTTTTTGCTGTTAAAATAACTGCACTGTGTCATTAGCACAAACTCAACCCAGCACATTACAGACGACACTAAACCCCATTTTTCTTCTTTCTTCACGTACAGCACTGGAAACGCCATGTCTCGTGGTGCTGCGTTATTGCAAATACTGAGTGTTGTTGATGTGAACACAGGGATGGAAATCAGACGATGATACTATAGAGCAGTGGATCCCAACCTTTTTTACAACATGGACCAGTTTAATATCATATAATGACAATGTTTTCATGGACCGGACTTGAAGTCGAATACAACTAAATTAAATGAGAGGACCGACATAAAAACAGGTATTTAGTAAATATAATAATAATCCACTGTGTATGTAACTTTATTAGCAGTAACAATGTAACATGAGTAACAGCCTCTCTACAACCAAAGAATCCACACAAAGACATTAGTTTTTTGTTTAATTTCAATGTAGCTAATGCTGATGTATTATGTGTTAGTGTTAGAACAGCAATTTGAAGAAGGTAGTGGATGTAGGAAACACGTGACCATCTGGACATGACAAAATACACACATCAGTACCGTTGTTTAACTAAATAAAACATCCTTCAGAATCTGGTAATTAATAAACTAATATAATGTAAGTTGTGTATTCTTTCTGTGTTGACCCGGTATCAATTGACCCACGGACCAGTACCGGTCCACGGCCTGGATTTTGGAGACCACTGCTTTAGCTCATTAAATAGAACCAAACTAAACTAAAACCATAATGTGATTCACTGTGTGTTCTGTATCTAAACAATGTTTTGATTTGTTATGGGTTTACACAATGGGCTACACACACGTTGATCCACCCAGGGTTTGTTTGTGTCCACTTTTCTCAGATTCTCAGTTGTTGTGTTTGAGCCCATATCGTCACTTGTTGGATTCCTTTGGCTTTTAGTAAAACTTTAAACTCTTCACCAACACCAGAGTGCTGCTGGAAACCGAGCAACATTTTTACAATCGGACTTAATTATGTATATATTCCTAGATCTCACATCCATATTTTATGTACCAGTGCAATATTTGTATATATGTATAGCTTATGTTCTTTCCTCCTGGATTGTGACACTTTTAAAGATTTTTGTTTGTTTTTTTAACTGTGCAATAGCCGTTTGCTGCTATTATTTTGTCCTATACTTCATCAGCGTTGTAATGGAGCTCCTATACTTTCATCGTGCTCTGACGTAAAGACTTCTGATTCTGATTTTGGTCCGTTTGCATTGCCGTTGTTTGTTTCTTCGTCAGGAGTGTTGTTGCCGCTGCTGTGGTTTGTCCCTCTCACCTCCCTCTAGTGCCGAACTAACTTTTCAAACCCCGTCAGCGTCGTTGTTGTTGTTGTGTTGGTAGATTTGTGAGCTTTGATCTGGCTGTTCCAGTACCAGGCCTCTGCTCATAATACATCATTTGATTCTTATTCTTCATGTACAAGGCCAGCATCATCAAACAAGAAGAAGGATGGGCCACATCAAAGCCTGCGTCCGCAGGCTCGTAATGACACGGGGTCCGTTTGTTGTGCACTGCGTATCCACTTGAACCTATTTTCTATTTCTCTGTTTTCATCTGCACACACACACGCAGACGCCGCGACACGCATATAGTCGGTGATGATTTATGAAGCCACTTACACACAGGACACAGAGGTGGTCCTTAAGGATGGATTTAGACTGTGTTTTCTTCACAAGAATAATGTTTAATCTGTATAAGGTATTCAGTGCTGAGTCACGACCACATATGGACCTCAATACCAGCATCTGTCACACGGACAACGTAACTAGGCAATAGGATTGATTTACAGGTTGAATACTAAAGTTTATCTAAGGCTATAAACTCTCTACAAAACTGTCCTTTAAAGCAATAAATAATATTAACAACCTCAAAACTATGAAGAAAAATGACATGAAGAAAAATGTCATTTTAACAATGATATAACTAAGTTTATAGTTTAAGCATGCGCATTAAAATATGTGTAATTTTAACAATATTTATGATTTATACATGCACATTACAACTTACAAATCACACTGGATCTACAGATACATAAAACATTTAGCAGGAGGTAGAATACTGATAAAATGGCACTTCTCTTCAGATGTTTCAGGTTGTTTATATTTTTTCAGGTTATTTATGTTTTTTTGTGAAATGGTACTTTATTTGAGTGTAAATACAGGAAAATAATGTGAAAATATTTACATTTACACAGAGAAAAATTTGAATTTGTATTTATATGGTCTTGTGATAATATTTTATCCCAGTCTGTACGTGGAACCTGAACTATAATTTTTGTAAATGCCTTCGGTCTAATTTTTGCATTTGACGAAGTCCTACTAGCCCTCACAGGTATATAGAGCTGAACCAATGTGGTGTACTGGTACATTTTCCATGTACTTTATAAATGGTTCCACAATCCCTATTAGACAGGAATGTTCATATCATCAGTGCTGCGCGGGGCAGACTTAGGCCATACAATTTTATTTTTTTTTTCGACCCACACTAGCAACACCCATAAGTTCCGCTCAGGTACATGGAGCTGAGTCCATGTGGTGCATGTCAGGTATGTGGAGCTGAGATGTGGTGTACTGGTACATTTTCCATGTAATTTAAGAATGGTTGCCATATCTTGTAGAACATCTCGCTTTTCCTATACATCCAGGAGGTTATTTCCTTCAGGGGCACACAACTGTTGACTTCTAACCACATCTTGATTCGAAGGTGGACATCTAATTTCCGTTTTCTAGCAATACATTTCTTGGTGATCGTCAGCAGGGTTTCTGTGATGCTTCTTAGCCCATTTAGATAGTTTGAGTTTAGTTGGATTCCGTAGTAGACAGACTTAAAGGTCTAGTGGGAATGTGACCCTGTGGACCATTCCATCAAGATGGCGCTGTAGCAGTGCATTGGGTTCAACCTGTAAAACGTGTAATTTTTGAAGTTTTTGTGTGGGTAGTAGCCTGTTTGCTATTCTCATGGACCTCTTCAATACCACGGCGGGGGTTTTGTGAGCCAATCCTGTGATTCCACGGAGTCCAGGCATTGTGGCATTGGAGGACCAGCTGCGGTGCTGGAGTGAGGTGGCGGGCTGCCGGGTGTGGAGGAGACCGTGAGGCGGAGTTTTTCCATCGGTTTGGGGGTCGCGGAGGATGTGCCGGCAGGATGGAGGAGCTAGCGGCTGATGCTGGCCGCTGCGGTGGGGGGACGACGGGACGAGTGGATGGCTTCCCTGTTGTTGACGGACACTTTTGGCTCATGGAGTCACACCGGACTCTATCATTGTGGGGAGAGGGGGGAACTGGCGATGCGGATGGCAGTTGTGGTTTGTGATCTGTTCGTTGCGGTTATGAACGTTGCGCGTTTGAACTGTTAGCTGTTAGCAGCTGAAGTGCTATGCTGGCCTGTGAGGACGTTCACACTGACGTCTCTCGGCTCCAGATGATGAATCGCAGTACGTCATTATCATCTCTGGGACTTCAATCATGTATACTGTCTGTGTTGTACAAGAATTCAATTGTGTATATTTGTTCTACTCTGTTTAAGATCTCCTTCACATTTAGCCCTTTTTCTGTCTATCTGGCATCACAATTGTGGACATAAAGGTTGTATACATCCTTGAAATTCTTCTAAATAATGGTTTTTTGACATGGCACAGGTGTTCATCTCGGGACATGGGAGGTAGATTCCAATTTCCCCTTGCTCACTCCTGATAACACCCCGTAGTTGGCGATAACTGAAGAACTCTTTGTTTCTCAACTAAGACCTTTCTTTTAATTGTTCTAAAGACATAAATTCTTCATCCTTGTAGCAGTGTTCTGCACGACATATGCCTTTCTCCTGCCAGGATTTAAAGTTACCGCTCTGAAGGATCATGTGTAGTTATCCATTTTCCCATAGTGGGGTTTTAAGAGAAAGAGACCCTTCCATCTTAAACAGATCACCGAGTTTCCACGAGACTTGGGTTGATTGCATGATTAATGGGTTGTCAGTTGCTGTTTTAATAGTTTTAATATCCCATTTGTACAATACAGTACATTTGTTGGCATCTCTTCTTCCATCTCTATCCTTTCAGTGTCGACCCACAAAGGACGAGGGCCTGTATCAAATATTTGTGCCAGAAGTCCGGTTAGTGCAGCATAGTAGTACATCTGGAAGTTAGGGAGTTTCAAACCTCCATCTTCATTGCTCAGGGGTAGTCTATTTAAACTAACTCTTGGTGTCTTACCATTCCATATTAATTGCTTAATTACTTTCTTAAGTAAGGATAAGAATGTTGTTGGCACATGGATTGCGATTGACTGAAACACATATAGGAGTCTAGGCAGGATATTCATCTTTATGACATTAATTCTAGGGTGAGAAACATGTCCATCTATCACTTCAAATCATCTCCCACCTTCTGGAGCAGACTAACTAAATTAAGCTTATAAAGATTTGTAAGGTTACCATCTACCCAAACTCTTAGATACTTAAAACCTTTAGGAGACCATTTAAATGGGAACTTATATTTAACACTATTAAATTCAGAGACAGACACTGGCAGTATCTCACTTTTATCAAGGTTCACATTATGACCTGAGAATAAACTGTATTCCCCCAGTATTTCCTAGAGGTGAGAAAGAGAGCGTTCCGGTTTGGTCAGGAATAAAATAATATCATCTGCAAATACTGAGATTTTATGTACTCTGGTGCTGACCTTGAATCCACTTAGGTTAGGGCTGTTTCTACTGGCTTCCGCCAGTAGTTCTATTGCCAGTGCTGAAAGGGCGGAGCTAACTGTCTTCAACTCTGTATAGTCGGAATGGGCCTGAAATGACCATTTTAAATGACTCTGGCCTGCAGGGAAATACACAGGGCTTTAATCAGGTCAATAGGCTTTATTTGTGAATAGGCTTTATTTTTTTGTAACAGATTTCTGCACCATTTAGTTTTTCCATTTTTTTTGCTCCTGTAACTGCAAATTTCCACACTGTGATTAATAAAGTGATTAATAAAGGTCTTCTTCTTCTTAAATGCTTCACCAAATCAAATTTTTTTGAAGACGCTAAACAGATACAGCCATTCAACAATATCAAAGACCTTCTCAGCATCTAGTGACACGACCACACTTTGTTAGCCAGGTGTATGAAGTTGAACAGACGCCTTAAGTCAGTGGTTCCCAAACTTTTTTTGCAGCGCCCCCCTTTTGGAGATGAAATTATTTTCAGCGCCACCCCCACCACACACAAACACAGTTTACAGTTTTTTAAGAAAGAAGCATACGCTTAGCTTTGCGAACATGCAAATGCCTGCGACTTTGGTGGTGTTTTTAAGATGCTCGATAGTAAAATTAGCACCATCTGCTGGGTGTAACAATGACAAGTGTTCATGGTAGACCCGCGCCCCCCTGTCATAACGCCTGGCCCCCCCAGTTTGAAAACCACTGCCTTAAGTTATTAGTAGACAGTCTATTTGTAATAAACCCTGTTTGGTCAGTGTTAACCAGCATGGGGAGACACACTTCCAGCCTTGTAGTGATCATTTTAGTAACTCATTTACAATCCGTATTAAGGAGTGAGAGAGGTCTATCGGGCCTTTTTTGTGAATGACTGCGATAACGGCCAGGGAGAAAGCCTCTGAGGGAGCTATACAATTGACTGAAAATTCCGTATTGTGATTATTATGGGCTATGTTGCTACTCGGCGAACAGACTACACAAATAACGTTGATAATCTTTAAGTGTGTATTCTGTTTAATTACCACCTCTGATTCTCTCCTACATCACGGTTGTAATGTGATTGGTTCTGCATCACGTGACCTCTTCACTCACTCCTTTTTTCACTTTTTCCTCTTGTTTTTGTTTTTTGCAACTTATGGTTTCCATTTGTATGAGTGGAACGCTTGCTTTACCCATTTATAGTATTTCCCTAAGATGTGTGACTGATGAGCTCTTTTGTTCCAGACGATTAAGTTAAAGAGTTGGGTTTCATCAGAGTGTCTTTCTCTGAGTGGTGTTATTAATAGTGGATATATATCATTAGAAAAACATTATATTACGTGCTTGTAGGAACACAATGTTTTTTTAAATATATTATTATTTAGTTATAACTATGATTAATATTATACAATACTATAAATTGGACATAATTGTACATATGATGTAATAATATAAATAAAACAATTTGAAATAATTTGACGTTATAATTTCAATTATTACAATGATAAAGATATTGTTAATTTCTTTTTATTATTGTGTCATTTTTATTTGTCATCAGGCAGCATTACAGTTACATTCATACACTACAAGACAGCATTCATAACCCACATTGACAGGATCAGAGACAACAGACAAAAAATACTATAAAATCAAACATAAATAAGTGAAAAGTATGAGTCACACAGAGACGCATGTTGACCTCTTACCTCCTAAGTCTGACAAATACTGCTCGGGTATATAGAGCTCAACCAAAGTGGTGCACTATATTGTTATTTTGTATCTAAATATACATTTAACCATAAAATAAATCCAGATTTTTTTTTTGTTGTATTACATGTCGGCAGTAGCTCCTACACACAGAGTTCTGGGAATTAGGTTAGTTTTTTTTATAGGGATGTGTTGGAGTCAGTGGAATAATGTGTCATATGTGTGTGTGTTGTGGAGTGGATTCCTGCTTGTTTCACGTACGCCTGTGTGAAGAGTAGCAGGTGTTTCCACTGCAGCTCATTGCACCGTGATAAACAAGGAGGAGACCGCAAGCACTTGGTGGGTTTACAGGAGAGACCCTCAGAATATACCCCCGACCTTACCACGGATATACACAGCCACAAACTAAACGTGCTCGACTTGACAAGTTCACCGTCTCATTATCATATTCTCTTCAGCGCTAAATCCTCACAGTGTCGGATCAGAGCAGCGTTCCTGCTCTCACAGATATTGTGTTGCGTTCGCTGCTTCCTGTAATCTGAGCGCTGGCTCCAGTCGAAATTCCAATTAAAGGATCTCCTCCAGTAAAACTTGCTTATGGAGTATGGTTTTAAAAGGGCATCCCATTAAACGAACATGCTTTGAAATGTATAAAAGGAAAAAAAAAATACACACAAAACCACCTATTACATTCACTCCTCAGCTGTAATTGCTTAGAAGCAATCAGAACTAGTTTCTCACACTTATTAATTATTTGTGAAATTGTCTTGTTCTGTCTATTATTGTATAGAAGTTGCCAGTAGGCAAGAGTCAGCAGCTTTAAACGGTGTTCCCTGTTCCTTTGTTGTTGGAGAAGGGTAATGACAGAAAATGTCAGTTAACAGCGAATTCCAACTTTTTTTACTCCATGGACCAGTTTAATGTGTGTTAATATTTTCACCGACCAGACTTTAAGTTGAGTTGGATGGATACAACAAAATATAATCTTAGAACCAACATAAAAACTAGTATTTAGTAAATATAAAAATAAGGTTGTATCCACTGTATATGTAACTTTATTAGCAGTAACAACATAAAATGAGTAACGGCCTCTCTACAACCTAAGAAACTAAACAGACATTTGGGGTTTTTTTGTTCAGTTTTCCAGCTTGGGGGTTTGAATTTAATGTTAATAGGTGCTTTCCCACAGAGTAGTAGTTTTTCTCCAATGATCCACTGACCATTAGAATGGTTTTTTTTCCAGTGAAATGTGCTTTTTTTGTGTGCTACCGTTTGTATGTGTAATTAAAGCTGATATGAGGTTTTAAACATAACCATTAACTGCTGCCAATCAAATGGAGAATAAGCTACTTTGTAGGTTCATATGATTGTAAAATGATTGTGATGAAGCAGGGCTTGGGGACCACCAACCTATAATATTATGATCCTGTGGGTTCCGTGGTGCAGGCCTGAAAGCGATGTTTCCAAAAGCTTTGTTGAATTAATAATTAATCACGAAATTGTCATTCAAAAGTTTTTCACTATTTAATTTTAATGAACAATCACATTGACCCCAGAGGTCGTGTAGAGGTGTACATTTATAGGAAATGAGTTCCACTGTTATCGACTCACACAAAGCATTAGTAATGAAGACTGGCCGTTCCTTCTTTATTATTGCTCCCAGTCTCGAGCAGACCATCAGTGTCAGCATAATTTGGTTTTGTTGAATAACAGACCTCGCTTACAGTGTTATTTTGTGGCTCCAGATACAGACATGCTCCTTTGTGCTGCCTGAGGCGTTACCCAGCCATCGAAATGTGCTTCCTTTTCTGTGGTTTCTTATCTTCACAGTCATCTATCTACTGGAATAATGGAGTTGTGCATTCTTAGTGAGACAGGATTAAGAATGTTTTTGTGATCTTACTGTGTTACAGATTAAGACAGCCGAAGGAGAAGAGTAGTTTTTCTTTACATCGGTGCTTATCAAATGGGGGGCAAAGTGCGATGCAAGGGGGGTGTGGGAGGACGCCCTGGGAACATGCTGTTTTTGTGGTATTATAATAAAGTGTAATTGTACATCCACTACAATAGGTGTCAGTGGTGCTCTCATTGTCAGAGTGTGTACAGGGAGTATTAGCTCTATGATGTAGGTGTTTTATACACCCATCATGAATATTTAACAGAGATGAAAAGAAAGACAGAGAATTGGAGATAATGAGACAAACAAAGTCTCCCTAAAGCTAAGACCAGGAAACATGACCGTGTATGTAGGCACGTGACTTCACTGTGACTACGGTGGGAGACCAGGAAAGACCAGTGGGCTTTGGGTCTAAAAACGTTGGACAACAGTGGACAGCATGAAGACAAATAAATGAAGGTGTGACTTAAAGACATTACACCCCAATCACACTGATAAGACACTGGAGTTTTTTTGTTTGACAAACAAAAAACAATCATCCTGCTTTGTGAACGCTACTACAGTAAACCAGCGAGAATGTCAGCATCACAGAAGACCAATACGGACCCAACACCACACCAGAGGACCTACTTACAAGGCTGTTATTACATACTTATACACAAATGATAGCATTTATAGTTGTATAACCCTAGCCCACACCATAGCAGAGAACCTACTTTTAAGAGTCTTATTATACTTGTAGACAAATGATAGTATTATTTTTTTTGGTAATTCAAGTTTTTATTTTTGTTTTTGCATATCTTTTTGAACATTGAACCGACAGCAGTGCACATTACACTCAGGTTTGCATATTTTGGGCCCACCAAACACTTGGAGAAAAAAAAAAGTGCCTGTACATTGATCAAAACAAAAACATACAAAGCCTACAAACAATAATATAAAGTGGGATTAAAGAGAGAAAAAAAGAAGAGAAAAAACAAAAAAAAAACAAAGGAGTTGACCTATAACTCCAACACCTATCTCCAAGTTTCGTTAAAGTTATCCATATCATTAATTTTAGCCAGCAATTTTTCATATGAAACAATTTTAAACATATTTTCTTTCCATATGTTAAACACAGGAGGAGAGGGATTCTTCCACACACTCAAAATGACCCGTGCTGCTGTTATTACCCCCACCTTTACTACCACACACTCACATTTTGTTAACCCTGGTACTACAGACTTATCCCCCCAACAGACATAACCATGGTGACTCTGGGATGGTTTTACCAAGCCATCAAATGATAGTATTATTGTGTGTGTGTGGGGGTGGTGGTGGTGGGGTGTTCTTCTGTTTTCCTTTATCCCAACTAAAAAGGCTTCACACCAAAGAGATGGTGAGATGGTTTTCCATCAGTGTTAAAGATAGAGATGTCATATAATATGATCATGACTGCAATGTAAAGCCAAGACCAACTGTGTGTATTCAAACCCATAAGTGTGAGTATGATCTGCATTTCTAAAACTATTCCACTCAGCTCCATTAAAGGCACCGTCCTGAGTTAATTGCACAAACAAAGCTGTTACTCCCCTGAACAAAAGACCCAACAGCACAGTCTCCTCTGCTCCGCACCAGCCTCAGTCTCTTCTGACGCGTCCTTCCACGACCTTTGCGAGAAGCCTGGTGTTGGACGCCTCCACCTCATTCAGTGCAGGTGGTAGATTGGGTTCAGACCGGGCCACTCCTTTAGAAAGACAGCGTTGTGCTCAGAGCGGCGCTGTGGGTCAGTGTCGTGCTGAAACACAGCTATTCTCACACAAAATGCCGGCGCCATTACAGCTGTGATGTCTTTTGTCACCGCTGTCCTCACAAATGTCAATAGACAACACAGAACATCTACTGTCACAGGAAAAGACCTTAAGTGACTCATTAGAGGCTCTTTCTCACAGCAGTAATATTAGTGTTAGTTTTAGTTGCATCTATCCTGTTCCTGTAATTGAGTTGTAGGAACTACTCTCCCCAGGGGAACTTTTTGGTTGTGCATTCACACAGGCAGT
>JAPTHA010000029.1:22962741-22976715 GCA_029814585.1 Gymnapogon annona
AGGCTCTTCCATCCGTCATTGCACCTGCTCCAGTCTCCGGTCTGCGCGCCGATGCTCCGAACTGCTCTGTAAATCAACGTCATAGCCCAACTAACCAGCACTGAGGCATCATGGGAGGTCATATGTGAAGTCATTCAAACGAGAAGATGAAGTCGTTCGAATGACTTTTTTTTTTTTTTACCCCGTGGCAGCTCTGCGCTTCCGTAACTCTTCAGCTAAGACGCAGTTAGACTTCTTTACATTGACCTTTTTATATCTAAAAATAACCAAACTGATGTAAATACATTTCAAATTGTCTATCTGCTGTTTTGGGGGCAGTTTACTTCCTCTTCTTTTGCTCCACATGCACTAAAGTACTTTGATTGTCAGTAATCCTTCACACCACACACTCACATAAAAAAAAAAAAAACATTTTGAAAAACTATTGGGATCCAAACTGCAATTCATCTGTAATGTTGAACTTTGCCAAAGATCAACACCTCTTTGGTGATAATGAGATTGCGTCTCCATGGACAGTCACTTTTATCTGAGAGTATCTGCTCCCATGATATGAAAATGTCAATGTAGCTCTTAAGGGAGAAAAAAACTGCAATCAATTTCTTAGTGCAAAGTGAAAATGTCAAGAACATTCAATGTTTCTCTGCCCAAAGGCCCTTGTGGTGGATCTGAACCTCATTATTGTGCGTGTGTCCCATAAACATCTAACATTGGTGTTGTGCAAAAAGCATTCGCCAAATACAAGCGTCAACCCCCAGTGGACCAATTTACTGTCAGGGAAGAAAAAAAAAATCAGTCAATCAATTGCAGATCAATTCATATATTTTTCATGATGAAGTGCATGACAGTGTCATGTGATGAATGATAAATAAGCATAAATAATCCAACGGGACATAAAGAAGTGTCGTGCCTTCACTGCAGCTTATGTATCATTTCAGATATTGTGACAGAGCACTAAATATGTAAAAATGCATTTCTACCTTCTGAAGCTATGACTTCAAAATGAATAAATTATGTTTATATTTAATAATGCACTTAATTGGTTCCATTAGCTGTGAGGCTAATTCTATAAAATCACATTACAAAGTAAATGAACTCATACTGACTATACATACAAACGTACGCACTGACTGTTTCATGTTAATCTTTGCACTGACTTCTATCACTTTGAGTTGTTCCAGATCGTTTGATCCATTTACTATACGCACTTTCCCACAGAGTAGTAGTTTCAGTGTTAGTTTTAGCTGAATCTATCCTGTACCTGCAATTGAGTTGTAGGAACTACTCTCACCAGGGGAACATTTTGGTTGTGCATTCACACAGGCAGTAGAACCATGGTACACAGCGGTGTGATGTAATCTTATTTTGCATCCTCCAAAGCACTTTTATACACACTGCAACTAACACACACACGCAAGGATGGAAAATTATGTATATTTGTTCTTAGAATAATATAGAATAGAATACAATTGTGTCCGAGACAATCTCCATTAAGTGTTTAGTCAACAGCAGAGTGAAGGTGGATTTAGATTCATACATCCCATAATCAACAACATAATCAACCACACACTCTACTGTCTTCTCTTCATCGGGACCACAAGCTCACACAGATAGACACAGATGCACAAATATTCACTGTAACACACTCTCTCTACTGCAAGACACTGAAATGGGTGTGGCCTGAGGTCTACCAATCAGCAACCACCCATATCATTATAGTTCGTATAGAACTAAAAAAGATCCTCCCTTCACGTAGGTGCTAGAAAGGCTCTATTAACTATTGTCATAGTTTGTAGTTCCTATGCTGTAAGAATGCATGAAAAAATGTTCTAGGAACTAAAAAGGTATTAGGCACTAAAGATTGTCTAATGCATTTACTATGTGTTTTTCTGATATATGCTCCATCAATTGTTCAATATGTCACTCTTTTCATTGATTAATTGCTTAAGTTGTTCCTGTTTGTGTTGTCATCAAACTTTCTTCAATTCTTTATCTAGATGGTTTGATTCCAATAATCAGTATTAAGTTCATTCAGTTTGTGCCTTAATGTTTACCACTGGTGTTAGTGTTGGGATGTTCAGGACCAAGGTGGTCCTGGTCTACATTCATAGTACCCACTGGCGACGGGGGTCAATTCGAGAAGAATGATTGTATTTATATAATCGTCTGTGGATCCCTGAGGTGGTCTTGTATCGCCTCCAGCCGGTGGTCCAACCTCAGCCCCTTCCCCACCTGTCCGTTAAATGGCCTGGTCCCAATTCCCTGGTTTGGCTGTTTCTCTGTGGTCGCCTGTCTTTGATGTCATCAGATAATTGCTCCTTTTAGAACTCAGAAAAGGGCCACTCAGCGCTGGCGGATTGGACCGGTATCCATGGCGACAATCTTTGTTATTCCACACTGCAAACAACTGTTTATTGTGCCCAATAAGAGGGAAACGCTTTTGAGTGGAGATACAGCACATCTGGGGCTCAGGAGGAAGGGATGGGAGGAGAGATAATCAGAGAAGACGAGGAGATGGAGATGAAGAGACGCCAGTCACACCGGAAAAAAAAACCCACACAAACAAAAGCTAAACGGAATGGATATGTGCTCAGAGAGAGAGAAAGAGAAAAAGGTGCGTAGGACATCAGCCATATGTCTAATAGAAAAGATCACACATTGTGTTTACCCGAACAATGCTGATCCTGGTGACAACACCCATGCTGATGTGTAGGCGGCGTTGAATGAATGGATTACTGCACGTTAAATACCTGCAGATGACGGATCACAGTCACAGCTCAATGTAAATAAAACGTATTCCACACATTCCAACACCATCACTCATGTGCACGGGCTTTATTCACCACAGATTTTTTTTTCATATTATTTTATTTTTGGATTTTTTGTTAGTCAATATTACAACAACAATACATTCATACACTACAAGACAACATTCAGAACCCACAATGACAGGATCCGAGACAACAGACAAAACGTAAAGAAAGAAGTGAAGCTCATGAGTCCCAAAGTCACATATGTTGACCTCTGATCTCTGATGAGTCCTCTATTATTCTAATTTTCTATTTGATTGAATATGTTAATTTGATTAACAAGTTGATTTCAGGACATGACAGAATATTTTTTATGTTCTATACTGAATCAAGCAGTTTACACTCTGTATGGTCTGTTTCTTTTTTTATACAGTACATTTTCCGTGTCCTTTAGAAAAGGTTCCATATCTTGTAGTACATCCTACTTCTTTGTTCATCCAGTAGGTTATTTTCTCCAGGTTCACACAACTGTTGACTTCTTCAACCACATCTTGATTGGAAGGGGGCGGGGCCTAATTTCCATTTTATACCAATACATTTATTAGTGATAGAATTTCTGTCAGTTTCTTCACACACTTTGACAGTTAGAGTTTAGTTAGATTCACTAGTAGGCAGACTTATGGGTCCAGTGGAACTGTGACCCCATGGATATTCCATAGTCTCACAAAACCCCACACTGCCACCGACAAAACCCCTGCAATTTAGATCACTGACAGGTGGAATGAAGAGATGTTCCTTCCTCCATACCACACTTGAAGCACAAAAGTGAGTAGAGCTATTTATGCTCTCATTGCGCATGCTCTGGTAAGGTGCTCCGAGCATGTGCCCACCAGCTCGCCTCCACATTCACCAGGATCTTCAAGTTCTCCCTGGCCAGTCATCATCCCACCCTGCCTGCAGTCAACTACAATAGTCCTGGTGCCGAAGAAGTCTCCCATCACCAGCCTGAATGATTACCGACAGGTGGCCCTCTCTCCGGTAATCATGAAATGCTTCAAGAGACTTGTCCTTCAGCACATAAAGGACAATCTCCCCCCAGACCTTGACCCTCACCCGTTCACATATCGGGTAAAACAATCCACAGAAGACACCATTGTCGTAGCTCTCCACTCTGCACTGAACACCTGGAGCAGCAGCAGAGCTACGTCCGGATGATCTTCGTAGATTACAGTTCAGCCTTCAACACCATAATCCCGGACAGACTAATCGTCACTGGTCACTTTCAGCCTTCCCCCTCTCACATGTTCCTGGATAAAGGACTTTCTGACCGACTGCTCTCAGACTGTGAGACTTGGCCCCCACATCTCCTCCACCTACATGCTGAGCATCGGCTCCCCACAGGGTTGTGTTCTGAGCCCCCTCCTGTACTGCCTCTACACACACAACTGTTGTTCGGCTCACAATGACAATCTAATAGTCAAATTTGCATATGACACCACAGTGGTCAGACTCATCTCAAAGGGTGATGAGGCAGCCTACAGGGAGGAGGTTCTGAAACTGATAGCCTGGAGTTCAGAGAACAACCTCGTTCTGAGCACCAGGAAAACCAAAGAACTCATCATTGACTTCAGGAAGCTCAAAACCAACCCAGGTCCTCTCATCATCAACAGAGAGCAAGTGGTGATTGTCCATGTGTTCCGATTCCTCGGTGTCCTCATCTCCGCTGGCATCACCTGGAAGGAGAACATCACTGCGACCATGAAGAAGGCTCAGCAGCGGCTTCACTTTCTAAGAGTCCTTATGAAGTACAAGCTCAGCTCCAACCTGCTGCTGACCTTCTACTGCTCCTCCAATCCAGAGTCTGCTGACATACCGCATCACAGTATGGTACGGCAGTTGCACAGCCGCAGACAGGGAGAGGCTCCAGAGAGTGGTAAAGACAGCGCAGAAGATCATTAGCTGCCCTCTCCCCTCCCTCATGGACATCTACACCTCCCGCTGCTTCAAAAGGGCCAGAACCATTTCCATGGACAACTCCCACCCTGGCTCTGCTTTATTTGACCTGCTACCCTCAGGAAGATGCTACAGGAGGTCAAGGACAAACGGACTCAGGAACAGCTTCTTCCCCAAAGCCATAACCACCCTGAACTCCCACACTCACTAACCACACATTCCTACGTCCACAAACCCCCAGCATCTCCCAGTCCTTATTGAACACTACTGTGCAATATTCCATTATGTACAATTCCGGAATGATGCACCTTACCTCTCCCCTTTCTTATTCTTTTTATGTTTTATTTATATTGTTCTTCATACTGTATATTTCTTTTTGCATTGACACTGTGAGGGCTCTAATCTCAATGTACTTGTGTACAATGACAATAAAGGCTTTCTAACTTTTCTAACTCCTAAAGTCATTTACGTGGATAACATACAAATGATGGAGGAAGTTGAACTGGATTATTATTATTGAACACATACACACCCAAAACAGGGCTGGGCTCTGATTCGCTATTAGAGAGGCTGTAACCCTCAGTGCTAGCCTTGCCCCTCTTCTCCTGCATTAGTCCTGATGACTGAGCTACATTTGACTCTATATCAAAGCACCTGAGTTACACTTCTTTTCACACTCCAATGCATCAATGAAATTGGCCATCGCACATTGCTGTCGTTATAATGCAATTATGTTTCAAAATAAACAGTTTGACTTTGACTAGTGACTTCTATCAACATTACTGTTGATAGAAGTCAAGCATGTTGATGTGCTTTATTGATTTTAGGAAACACATGGCTTCTCTGTAGACTGTGATGTGTGTGAGTAATGTTTGAAAAAAAATCCAGTTCAGCCTTTTTTTCTGACTAAACAACTAAACAAAAGCTCTAATGTAAACTACAACAGTCACACTGCAGTCTATGTATGGAATATCCATGGGGTCACATTTCCACTGAACCCTACAGTCTGTCTACTAGTGAATCTAACTAAACTCAAACCGTCAAAGTATTTGAAGAAACTGAAAACAGAAATTCAATGGCTAAGAAATGTATTGATAGAAAATTGATATTATACCCCGCCCCCTTCCACTCAAGATGTGGTTGAAGAAGTTAAAAGTTGAACTTGGAGAAAATAACCGACTGGGTGAAAAAAAAGTAGAATGTACTACAAGATATGGAACCATTAATAAAGTACATGGAAAATGTACCAGTACACCACATTGGTTCAGCTCTATATTACATACAAGACTTGTAGGACCTAGGAGGTCAAAGGTCAACATATGCCTCTATGGGACTCATGCTCTTCACTTATTTATGTTTTTTATTTGTGTCATTTTTCCCAGCAACTCTCTTGTCTCATTTCTCCACTTTCTCATCTCACAGACTTTCTATTTAGTTTTAACAACAACAACAGCACCCGACTGGCTGCCTTCTGGGCTAACTGTTGTATTTGTTATATTGTTTACAATCCTATTGTTGTGTGATGGTCTTCCTGCTCGGTGGGTGCATGACTACCAGGCCCTACTCCATGTCGGAGCCTCTATCGAGAATCACAATGTTTCCTTTCTGTGTTTGGAAAGCCGCTCTATTAGCGGGATCTGTCTGCACCACTAGCTGGCAATAGTAGCACTGCTTACTGGATTCTCTGCAGACGAAAGAGGGGGAAAAGAGCTGGAGTCAAGGTGCCGCTGAGGTTACTTTGAAATGGGAAACTGCGTGGATACTCCATCGCTCTTTCTGGACTAGTTCGATCTTGTGAGATTGATCAGGATTTCACCAGTTCTCTTCCTTGGAGTCAGTCGGCAGGACCTGTTGCTTCCATTCAGGTCTTTGCCGACGTTCCCGCAGTCCTGATGGCTTGTCCTCCAGTAAGCGAAATCTACGGTTGTAGTAGATACTCGCCCTGGATCCTACGCACCTTGCCCTGGCCACCTGCTGTAAAGAGCCTCCTTCCAGCTTCTCTTAAGAGGGCACAGATAAATGCATGCAAATAAGACATTTATCATGAACAATTATATCCTGTCCAAAAAAAGCGCAAATGTTCTTCTTAACAGTACAAATGTTTCTTAGCTTATTAAAACAGTTTGCATCAAAAACTGGCACCAAATGATGTTTTTTTTTTCTTTTAAACCAAAAGTTTTGATGCATGGTGAGGTCTGAGACAGCAAAGAAAATAAGTGAAATACCTTTTTATAAAAAAATTTACATTATAGGTATTGAATACAGTGTCCACTACTATTATTGTACACAAAGTAACAGTCTATGTGTACTTTAAGTTGTGGTGCAGAACAGTAATCATATTGACATGCTCTGGAGTGAGGATAGCCCTCTTAGATGCACTTGTCCCAGCTGCAGATCAGGAGGAGTTGAGGGAACAGAATGCTCTGTGTCATGACTCCAGACATTTGGGGTGTGTATTGGCATTTTTCAAGAGAAACTCATCCACCCGCCTTTGATTAATGCTGTTAAAATAAAGATAAAAATAAAAAGTCAATGGGCATTGTGTTACGCTATGCATACATTTATTCAAAGTAATTGTATGACCACGACTGAAACAACAGCTAGCATCGAGTTTTTTCCTTTACCGTAGCAAAGGCATGTGTAACAAAACCTACAAATCTGCTTACTATGCTAGCTTTAGTAAACGTAAACATGCTCAGTCTTACCTGTTGGTTTTTGAAGAGGACACAGCGGCTCCGGTGCTTGCGTTTCAAATGTCCGTGCGTCATTGTCGTGCTGCCGTGGTAGCAAATTCGGATTTGCACAGTTCACATGTCACGAATTGAGCAGGCTTGTTTTCAGTTAAATGCTCCCAGACTTTTGAATGCTTGAGTCTCACTCTTAGCTTCATCTCAACTCCTTGCGGTTGTTGTTCCACCATATTTTAAATGTGTGACTTCAGGGAGAGCATCTTCTTCTCCCGGGGACAGGGGTGAACAGTGAAGGCGAGGAGTAAAGACTGACCCCTGAAATTCCCGTTAGACTTTGCGATGTAGGAGAACACCCGCTGGGACTAAAATGACCAAATAATATGGCCTGTTAATTAAAAATATGTTAAAATGATTCATCTACTATGAATATATTATATCGACATTTGTTTATAATCAACGCCGTGGATTATGTCGACTAATCATTGCAACACTACTGTGGAGCTGCAAAATGCTCGGTCAGCAGCTGCACCGCCTCATCATACAAAACTGGAGCTCAAGAGTTCCTAGTATGCGTTGTCCTTCCGCACACGTGCAGTGCAGCAGCAGAGCCTTTTTGCGGGCTGAACTAACATTCCAGTCCAAGAGCCAGCAAAAATGTGTCAAAGGACCGTGACCAGTGGGTCCATGGAACAGAAGGTTCACCCAGTAAAGTGAGGAGGGGTGCAGGAGATAGGAGAGAGATGTCAGCCATACTCGTTGCCAAATGTTGTATTTCTTTAAAGCAGAAATCACACCGACACTGCATCATGTTAACTTCGTCCGTTTACTCCACACTTTCACCCACCTGTCCCACAACACACTCAGCCTCATCCAATCAAACAAACAGGCATAACGAGAAGAGTTTTGCATCATCAAACTCTGCAAACTGTACATAACAATATCCTTGACCTTTGACTCCTGTCTGCCAAATGACCACTTGTCTTGAATGTTGAGAGACCCTTCAAGTGTTGTTTACACAACATCTTTTGTGGTGTTTGAACACTCTGATAGTTTTGTTTCCATTTCCTGGTGGTGCGTCATTTAAGAAGAGTGCGTGTTCCCTGCCCCTCAGTGTGCTGAGGTGAATAGAAGATACCTGTCACGAGTTCCGTCATCAAGACCAGGTTGAAAAGGACCTCAGTGACTCACCTTCTCACGAAGAGTTGTCTCACTTTGAAGTGATAACAACACCTGGCCAGTTGTAATTTCCACTAGGTATTAAGTAGTCCCTTTTTGGAATTGTCTCCTACATTTGTTCTTGACTTGTGTCCGTTTTTTTTTTCTAGTGCCCCCTGTCTGATGCCGCACCACCTCCGCCAGTACTGGAGTCCCTGTGATTTATTTATTTTTTAATATTTTATTATTTTTCACTAGACAACATTACATTACACAACCATAGTGTCACATCTATTCACCACCAGGCCTCGCTCCCCACCCACACTAAGAGGGCCATAGGCGGCAACCAAAATAAAACAAGCCCAAACAGCATGAGACAAGACAAAACAGGATGCAATGAAACAAGACAGGACAAATAAAGACAAAACAAAGCCAGAAAAAACAAAACAAGACCTTAACTATATGAACTGCGCAGAGAGAGACATGTTCACCTCACACCTCCTCTGGCCCACAAGTTCCGCTCAGATGTATGGACCTGAATCCATGTGGTGTACTGGTACATGTTCCATGTAATTTAAGAATGGTTGCCATATCTTACAGAAGATCCCACTTCTCCTTTGCATCCAGTAGGTTATTTTCTCCTGGGACACACAACTGTTGACTTCTTCCAACCATATCTTGATAGAAAGGTGGCTGTCCTATTTCCATTTTCTAGCATTTCTGGTGACTGCCAGCAGGGTTTCTGTCAGTTTCTTAGCCCTTGCATAGTTTGAGTTTACTTAGATTCCCTAGTAGGCAGACTTCAGGGTCCATGGGAACGTGACCCCCGTGGATAGAGTTTCACATACCTGTTTCGATTTATTTTTCGATTTTATTTTTCAATTTACCTTTTTCAAGTTTTTTCAATTGAATTTAATGGAATGCAGATAAACAACAACATCCTAATTTCATGTCACTACCCACACTTAACTTATGTTCAATCAAGTACAGGTGTTTTTTTGTTTGCTTTGTTCTATCTCCCCCTTGAACTGCTACCTTATCACGGTGGGAAAGTTTGAGTACCCGGATGATCCCAGGAGCTATGTTGTCGGGGGGCTCCATTCCCCCCAGTAGGGTCACCAAGGGCCAACAGGTTCTAGGTGACGGGCCAGACAAAAGGCAGTTCAGAAGCCCCTATGGATAAAGAACTAATGAGGACAGAGATGTTGCCCGGCAAGGCAAGACTCTGGTTTTCAGAACATGGAATGTCACCTTGTGGGGGGGAATGAGCCTGAGATTGTGCGGGAGGTTGAGAGGTACCAGCTAGATATAGTCGGGCTCACCTCCACGCACAGCTTGGGCTCTGGAACCCAGATACTCAAAAGGGGCTGGACTCTCCACTATTCTGGAGTTGCACATGGTGAGAGGCGGTGGGCGGGTGTGGGCTTACTTATTGCCCCACACCTCAGTCGCCAGGTGTTGGAGTTTACCCCGGTGAACGAGAGGGTCGCGTCCCTTCACCTTTGGGTGGGGAGCACATGAATGGAACATGTTCTCCACCTCCATTGTTGAAGTTGCTGCTCGGAGCTGTGGCCGCAGGGTCTCTGGCGCCTGTCGCGGCAGCAATCCCCGAACCCGGTGGTGGAAACCTGAAGTAAGGCTTGGCCTCAGGCTGAAGAAGGAGTGGCAAATACTCGGGCCTGGGAGGAGTTCGGAGAGACCATGGTAAAGGACTACCGGTCGGCCACGAAGTAATTCTGGCAAGCCGTCCGGCGCCTCAGTAGGGGGAAGCAGTGCTCCACCAACACCATTTATGGTGGAGGTGGGGATCTGATGACCTCAACTGGGGATGCCGTCGGGCTGTGGAAGGACTACTTCGAGGACTTCCTCAATCTTGCCATCACGTCTTACACTGAGGAAGCAGAGGCTGGATGCTCAGAGGTGGACTTGTCCATTACCCAATCTGAAGTCACTGAGGTGGTTGGAAAGCTCCTCGGTGACAAGGCAGCGGGTGTGGATGAGATCCGCCCTGAGTAACTCAAGTCTCTGGATGTGCATGGACTGTCATGGTGACACATCTCTGTAACATTGCATGGCGGTCGGGGACAGTTCCTCTGGAGTAAGTGCCTCCGCAGTAAGTTGGACTCGTTCCCAGTGCGTGTTGGATTCCAGCAGGGGTGCCCTTCGTCACCGATTCTGTTCATCACTTACATGGACAGAATTTCTAGGCACAGGTGCTGGAGGGGGTCCGGTTTGGGGACCTCAGGATCTTGTTTCTGCTTTTTGCAGATGATGTGGTCCTGTTGGCTCCATCAGACCTGGACCTTCAGCATGCACTGGGGCAGTTCGCAGCTCAGTGTGACGCTGCTGGGATGAAGATCAGCACCTTCAAATCCGAGGCCATGGTTCTCGACCGGAGAAAGGTGGTGTGCCCTCTCCAAGTCGGTGGGGAGTCCTTGCCCCAAGTGGAGGAGTTTAAGTATCTTGGGGTCTTGTTCACGAGTGGGGGGGAAATGGAGGGTGAGATCGACAGGCGGATTGGTGCAGCGTCTGCAGTGATGTGGTCGCTGTCTCGGTCCGTTGTGGTGAAGAGGGAGCTGAGCCTAAAGGTGAGGCTCTTGATTTACCGGTCGATCTACGGTCCTACCCTCACCTATGGTCATGAACTTTGGGTCATGACCGAAAGTTCATGACCATAGGCGAGGGTAGGACCTTAGATCGTAGGACCGTAGGACCCTCGTGGGACTAATAAAGGTATATTCAGTTCAGTTTAGTTCATCTTTGCTATCTCCAGCTCTGTCTCCTGTCTTTTCTTCAGTGCCACCATCTCTAGTCCATACAACATGTCTGGTCTTGCCACAGTTTTGTACACCTTTCCTTTCATTTTAGTTGACACTCTTCTATCACACATCACACCTGATGTGTGATGGAAGCCTGCACACGCTTCTTCACCTCTTTTCCACACTCTCTTGCTCTGGACTGTTGACCCTAAGTACTTAAAATCCTGCACCTTCTTTATCTCTTCTCCGTGTAAGTTCACTTTTCCACTTGAGTCCCTCTCATTCACACACATATACTCTGTCTTGCTACGGCTAACCTTCATTCCCCTCCTTTCCAGGGAAAACCCCCACCTCTCCAGTTTCTCCTCTACCTGTTCCCTGCTCTCACTACTGATCAAAATGTCATCTGCAAACATCATAGTCCACAGAGATTCCTGTTTAACATTGTCTGTCAGCCTGTCCATCGCCACAGTAAACAATAAGGTGCTCAGAGATGAACCCTAACACTGACGCAGTCCCACCTCCACCTTGAACGCCTCTGTCATACCTACAGCACACCTGACCACTGTCTTACAGTCCTCATGCATGTCCTGCACCGCTCTAACATACTTCTCTGTCACTCCAGGCTTCCTCATACAATACCACAGTTCCTCTCTGGGCACCCTGTCACAAGCTTTCTCCAGATCTACAAAAACACAATGCAGCTCCCTCTGACCTTCTCTGTACATCTCTATCAACATCCTCAAAGCAAATACTGCGTCTGTAGTACTCTTTCTTGTGTTACACCCCAGGCTAAGGGAACTAGGGCATAACATAAAGTTTGCCCCTTCTCCTTCTATCTGCTTCCTCAAATCACAAACAATGTGCAAACAAAAAGTCCAATTTAGTTTCAATTTATCATTTTTAACAAAAGCTGCCAGGGAGGGTTTAGCCAAAACAACAAAAAATTATTCTAAACTCAAATACTCTCTTATCTAGTTAAACAAAAGAACAGTCCCTAACACTACCTAACCAAAATAGGAGAAAACTGTAAAAAGAAAAATGGCTTCCCTCCTCTAAGCTTACTTTTTATCCTTTAAAATACAAAAATACCAAAAGATCAATCTATTAACAGAAATGTGCAATTTAACACAAAGTCCACTACCTTATCACAAATTTGCACATTCTATCACAGAGGCAGCCGTGTCTCGGGTGGTAGAGCAGTCGTCTGGTAATTAGATCATGTGCCGTTGTGTCCTTGGGCAAGACACTTCACCCACCTTGCCCATCCCTGTATGAATGTGTGTGAATGATGACCCTGCGATGAACACCTTGATCGCCCTTGAGTAGCTGGCATAGGCTCCAGTGACCCCCGCAACCTGATAAAGGATGCAGCGGGTTTGGAAGATGAATGAATATCACAGAGTCCCAGCTGGCCACAGATAGAAGGAGAACCGGAGGGGACTGAAGGGTGGCTTCTTCCTCCTTTTAAACTCTGCCTAGGACCTGAAACACAGGCAATCCAGCACCCCAAAGGAAAACTCTGTGTCTACACCCTGTGTCCAGGAGGAGACACTGTACAAAAAACCCCCAAACAAAACACAAATAACCACGGGCCATAACACTTGTAGTACTCTTTCTTGACTGTTGTTCACAAATGCTAACTTCTGTCCTTAGTCTTGCTTCAACTACTCTTTCCCATAATTTAATTGTATGGCTCATCAGCTTTATTCTTCTGTAGTTACCACAACTCTGCACATCTCCCTTGTTCTTAAAAATGGGCACCAACACACTTCTCCTCCTTTCCTCAGGCATCTTCTCATTATCGAACAGCCCAGTCAAAAACTCTCCTGCTACTTCTCCTAGACACTTCCATACCTCCACAGGTTTATCATCAGGACCGAGTGCCTTCCCATTCTTCATCCCATTCTTCATCCTCTCCAGTGCCCTCCTCACTTCATCTTTACTAATCTTTGTTACTTCCTGGTCCACAGTCACCTCTTCTACTCTTTGTTCCCTCTCATTTTCCTCATTCATCAACTCTTCAACGTACTCTTTCCATCCTCCCATCACAAAACTGACAACGGACAAACCAGTCAAGACGATTCTGTACCGATACTTAATCACCCAAACCTGCTGCACATCCTTCCCATCTCTGTCCCTCTGCCCTGCCGACCTGTATAAATCATCCTCTCCCTCCTTTCTGTCCAACGCGGTATACAAGTCACCTACCACGACTTTGCAGTCACAGACCTCCTTCAGATTACATGGTCTACACATGATGTAGTCTACTTGTTTGCTTCTACCTCCACTCTTATAGGTCACGCTATGTTCTTGCCTCTTCTGGAAAAAAGTATTCACTGTCCTTCTGCATTTCCTTTCCTTAACACCAAACCTGCCCATCACCTCCTCATCACCTCTGTTTCCTGCACCAATATGTCCATTCAAGTCTCCACCAATCACAGCTCCCTCACTTCTAGGGATGTTCTGTATCACTTCATCAAGGTCCAACCAGAATTTCTCCTTCTCCTCTAAGTCACATGTGGAGCATACCCACTAACCACATTGAACATCACCCCTTCAATTTCAAGCTTTAGACTCATCACTCTATCTGACCTCTATCTATCTATCTATCTATCTATCTATCTATCTATCTATCTATCTATCTATCTATCTATCTATCTATCTATC
>JAPTHA010000029.1:23010513-23022197 GCA_029814585.1 Gymnapogon annona
ACACTACAAGACAACATTCACAACCCACAACGACAGGATCAGAGACAACAGACCCCCCCCCCACCCCCCCCAAAACACACACACACACGAAGAACAAAAAAAGCCCATAGAGACACATGTTGACCTCTGACCTCCTAAGTCCTACAAACCCTGCTTGGTTACATAGAGCTGAACCAATGTGGTGTACTGGTACATTTTCCATGTACTTTATAAATGGTTTCCATAACAAGGTCATCATTTTTTAAGTATTATTTCATTTTTATTTTTCATTAGAAAATATTACAGTTACATTCATTACAGTCATCGCACACGTCGTCTTCCAGAAAGGTGAGGATGAAGAAACAGTAGAATGTAGTTCCACCGAAGAGTTAAATGTACAGTACAGTCAACTGTGTGTTGTATATTGAGCTGTAACTTTAAAAAATAATATTATTTAATTTTTTTTTATTTTTCATTAGACAATATTTCAGGTACATTCATACATTACAGGACAACATTCGAAACCCACAATGACAGGATCAGAGACAACAGACAAAACACACACACACACACGGAGAGCACAAAAAACACAAAATGACCAAAAAAAAAACACAACACAAAGAACACAAAAGACACAAAAGAGGTACAATGACTAAATAAGTGAAGGGCATGAGTCCCATAGACTTATGTTGACCTCTGACCTCCTAAGTCCTACAAGCCCTGCTCGGGTATATAGAGCTGAACCAATGTATGTGCGCGGGTAAATTTGCAATGTAGTTTAAAAATGGTTACCATAGAAACGTCTTTATTCCAAATAGGCAATGTAACAACTCGCTTTTGCACTTACAGTACATACCGTATCCTGACAAATTTCATACACCCTGGTGATTGCTGCATACCCATTACGTAAGACTGATTTGGACAAATCTATGAATAAGTGATGAAGTTCTGTGATTCACATTGGCCTACTTCTACATTATGTAGTGGATAGTGAGTGACGGGGACAGCGCTGCAGCCGTAAAATGGCAGAGTGGCTGCGGTTAGGAGGACTTCAGACACCAGAAGGGCCCTTGTTAGTGATTAGGTGACGAGGATTTCAGATGAGATTCTTGCGTTGATTACTGGAGCCAAGGTCACATGCAAACATGGAGACAATGAGGGACTCTGCATCTGCTTATTTTGAACACAATCACATCTAATGTATTCAGGCTATCAAGACACATGGCTACAAATAAGATGTTTGTTTGAAAGTATTATAATTAACAAAGTGGAAAATTTACTGGCGCATCATATTGGTTCAGCTCTATATAACCGATCAGGGCTTGTAGGATTTAGGAGGTCAGAGGTCAACATATGTCACTGTGGGACTAATGCCTTTCATTTATTTATGCTTTTTAAAAAATAATTATTTTATTTCTTGATTTCTTTTTGTCATTGTACCTGTTTTGTGTTTTTTGGCTCTTTGTGTGATGTGTTTTTGTTATTTTTGTTAGTTTTTGTCATTGTACCTGCTTTGTGTTTTTGTGCTCTTTTTGTGTTGGGTGTTTTTTTTTTTTTCACAACCAAAAAAGGACAAAGATTAACAAATTATGGTGGTTCTTCATGAATTTTCCTTTTTTTTTAATCTGTTGTCTGATCCTGTCATTGTGGGTTGTGAATGTTGTCTTGTATGAATGTAACTGTAATTTTGTCCAATGAAAAAATCTAAATAAAATAATGATAATGATAAGAAGAAGAAGATGAAGAAGAAGAAAAAGAAGAAGAAAGAAAGAAAGTATTGATATTGTTCTTTTTGTTTCTGACAGAGCTCAACCAAACCGCCAGGACATTCTTCCCAAAGGAATATCTGTCGCGGAAACAAAACTTTCAGAAAGCCAGTTGTGCAAAATGGCCGCTGCCGAGCTGCAGGAAACTCTTTCGTATCTTTGGAGGCAAGTCATGTTCATTTCGTATCCCTAAGAATTACATTGGTTAAAAGATAATTTAATAAGTCAAAATATCAAGCACTATGTCAAAACACACACACACACGCACGCACACACACGTAGATGTGAAGCAGAATGAAGGCTGTGTTTGAATGTGTTTAAATATATCATTATTATTTAATGACAGTGACTCATTAGTAATTCTACATATTTTCTATGTATAAATGTATGCTCTCACGAGTTATAACTGCAGCCAGATTATCCTGACAGAGGTTGTATGTACCATCGAGGACAACCTTAATCCTTTTCGAACAGGGTGTCAAACATGTGGCCCAGGGTCCAAATGCGGCCCGCTAAATGTTCCAATCCAGCCCTTGGAATGAATTTGTGAAATCCCAAAATTATACCAAAGAGATTTACAGAAATTGTAGTTCAGGTTCCACTTACATACTGGCAAAAATATTATCATAATAACCTATAAATACTCACAAACTGAAGGTTTTTTTTCTGTGTAAATGTACATTTTTTCAGGTTATTTTCCTGCATTTACAATAAAGCAAAAAACTATTCTGAACAAATATAAACAAACTGAAATGTCTGTCAAGAAGAATATCTAATTATAATAATATTCTACCTATAATTAAATGTTTTGTGTATTTGTACAACCAGTTGTAATGAACATGTATAAAATATAAACTGAGGTATAATATTGATAAAATTACAATTATTTTAATATACATGTATAAATTATAAACTGAGGTATAATATTGATAAAATTACAATTATTTTAATATACATGTATAAATTATAAACTGAGGTATAATTTTGTTAAAATTCCACTAATTTTTCTCATTGATTTGTTGTTACTGTTATTGAAAGGTTGTTAATGCTATTCATTGTTTTAAAGGTTTGTATATGTAAATGTTTTCATCGTATAAGGACAGCTTGAAGTTGGCAATATTGATATGTAATTCTATTATTATTGTACTGGCCCCGCCCACTTCACACAAATCTGGCTGAATTTGACGCCTGAACTAAAATGAGTTTTACATGTTTCATGATTTAGAACATGTCACCCCTTTAATGGTATATTAAAAACAATGATTATTTTAACACTAATATTCCGTTCCTAATATATAAATGCATATAAGCTTGGACAAACAGAGTCATACCTACGTAATCACGACTGTGTTTCAGTGCTGCGACTTTGTTCTGTTCGCTCCGTCCAGGTTTCCAGAGGCCGTCCAGTCCCATCGCCAGGCGCCAGTTCCCCCACGGAGGAGGCTATCGCATGGACGCTATGGACTTTGAGGATGACTCCCGCGGCTGGCGCTTTGACATGGACATGGTTATCATCTACATCTACTCTGTCAACTGGGTCATCGGCTTCTTCATATTCTGCTTCCTCTGTTACCTCTTCTTCCCATCTTTCTGATATTCAGAAAGGTTGATGGAATACGAGGGTGGATTTAAGTTGAAGGAAGTCAAGAGCTAAACCCGTAGGTAGGCGTATGGGTGTTGGCCCAATAGAGACGTGAGTCTTCCTGAATGAGGAGTCACTGCTAAGCAGATGGGATGACCCGGTGGGTGAACAGGGACGGACAACACTTGCTGTCCATCACTAATAAATGAATAAAATGTAAAAACGCTGTTGGAGATGTTTGAGAGTCCAGTGTTTCCACCTCTAATGCACATGACACCAGACTTACACAACTGGAAAGGTCCCAGTACGGACAGAGTCGTTGTTGTGTATTGGTTACTCACCGAAATCATGACACATTCATACTTCAGGTTATAAAAATATCAAGTAGGGTTTATAAAATAATGATAGGAATGTTTTGTAACTTTGACTTAATGGACACCAATCAATAGCACTGTTTTAGTGAAATAGTTAAGTGTGGATCAATAAATCAATACAGAAATAAATAAAAGACAATTATATTTTGATACTGGAGGTTGGAGATTATAAATTTACTTTGGTGTCAACGACAGATGACACTTCTTGTCCATCACTCATAAATGAATGAAATGTGAAAATAATGTTGGAAATGTTTGGGAGTCCTGTGTTTCCTCATCTGACACACATGAAACAACAGCAATACAACTGGAAATGTCCCAGTAAGAAAAGATCCTCGGCCATACTGGTTACACACTGTTCCTTTATTGTCATCGTCACTTGTACAACGAAATTGTGTCATTGTCCTAAAATGTGCCTGTCAGTAACAGGTTGTAAAGTACATATGTATGACAACAAGACTATACGTAAATGACACCCTAATGATAATCCATCAATAAATAATGCATCAATAAATAATGCACCAATACATAAAACCAACAAGATAAAAACAGACACACAACTGGAAATGTCCCAGTAGGAAAAAATCTTGGAATCATGACACCTTCATACGTCAGGTTACAAAAATATCAAGTACATACAGGTGTAACGGTGTTTTGTGAATTTGACTAAATATAAATCAATGGATAACGCTATCTGTAATGAAATAGTGACCTGTGCATCAAAAAATAAATATATAAAAGGCCATTAGATTTTGATGCTGGAGGTTGGAGATTGTGGATTATTATTATTATTATTGTTGTTGTTGTCATTGGGTGAAAATTATCCCTGTAACTAAAGCCTTTTGTTGGAGTTTGCCGTCAATATGCAATCATACAAATGAATTAGAAGTGTTTCTTCTGTGGTTCAGTGATGTTGGTTTTATGATCATTTGCTTTTAGGACCGTTATACCAGATCCAAATTTAATACCAACTCCATTTTAAGAATATGAAACACAATGAACTCACAAAATGTCTTTGCATGCGTTTGACTATAGTTTTTTATTTTAAACTTTAATATATATTATTTCATTCAGATTTTTCAATAAACAATATTAGAGTTACATTTATAGACTACAAGAAAACATTCTCAACCCACAATGACAGGATCAGAGACAACAGACAAAAAAAAAACACACGCACAAAGAACACACAAAAAACACAAAAAAGACAAAAAAATTAAAATAATAAAAAAATATAAATAAGTGAAGGGCATGAGTCCCATAGAGACATATGATGACCTCTGACCTCTTAAGTCCTACAGGCCCTGCTTGGGTATATAGAGCTGAACCAATGTGGTGTACTGGTACATTTTCCTCTTTTTTGTCATTGTGTTGGTTTTGTGTTTTATATGCTCTTCGCATGTCTGTGTTTTTTTTTTTTTTAGTATTTTTAATGTTTGTTTTTTTTATCATTGTACCCATTGGGTGTTTTTGTATTCTATGTGTGTATGTGTGTGTGTTGTCTGTTGTCACTGATCCTCTCATTGTGGGTTGTGAATGTTGTCTTGTAGTGTATGGATGTAACTGCATTGTTGTCTAATCAAAAATCAAATAACACTTGAAAACTTTGGGGAAAATGTAAAAATAAATCCAAATAATTAAATAAGACTTTTTAAAATGTCTGTAACCTCTTAGGGTTATGGAGGAGGATAGAGTAGGGCACAAAAAATGACAGCGACATGTCTTACAACTGTGAAGCTCACATAAAATAATATACATTGTTTGAAAGTATGATCATTAACTAGATGGAAAATGTACCAGTACACCACATTGGTTCAGCTCTATATACCCAAGCAGGGCTTGTAAGCCTCAGGAGGTCAGAGGTCAACATATGTCTCTATGGGACTCATGCCCTTCACTTATTTATGCATATTTTGTTTTGATGTGTTTTTTTTTTTTTTGGGGGGGGGAGTGTTCTTCCTCTGTATTTTTTCTTTATTTTTATTTTGTGTCTGTTGTCTCTGATCCTGTCACTGTGGGTCGTGAATGTTGTCTTGTAGTTGATGAATGTAATTGTAATATTGTCTAATGAAAAATCCAAATAAAATAACATCAAATAAAGTAATCCTTCACCATTGAGGACACACACACACACACACACAGTCTGTCAGTGTAGTGTGTCCACGGTGAGTGAAAGAGGAGGTAAAGTGGGCAGTAACCTGACTTGCACATGTTCTGTGGGCTCAGGGCGGGGGTCTGCTCCTGTCATCTATTAGTATTCTCGTCCTTTGGGTGCGCAGTGTTTCCATCCACACATCCTCCACAGGCCTGGAGCGACTGCTCGTCTTCTCCTGCCTTTTTCCCAAGGTTAGAGACAGGCCTGCTCCGCACACTGCACACACACACACCCACAAACAACACACCGTCGCCTGGAATTAAGTTTTCTTTCTTTTTTTCCCGAGCGTACAGATCTGTTTTTTTGTTTTGGTTTTTTTTTTTGGCACAGAAGCTGTTTCGCTATTAAAATTGTGAGCGTGGAACGTCGGCGGCGATCGTTATAGGTCGGCTCGTGCAGGGGCTAAAGAAAAAAAAAAAAAAGAAAAAGATCCTTCATCATCCGTTTTTATTCGTTGCTTAATGGAAACGCGCAATCATAAAAAATGGTTGCATTTGGAGCACATCCGTGAATACGATCGTCTCCTACCGACACCGGTGCGTCAGAGGAGACACCTCAGCTAGTACAGCTCCTCCGGACTCTCTCTGGGTGTATTTTTGGGGGGGTGTGAAAGTCTTTGACTGTGCAAAAAAAAAAAAAAACGCTTTGCGCGCCGCTCCGGTGAGTGAAGGTGACTCGCTCCCCGTCGCAGTCGAAGGCAATGCGGAGAGGAGTCGCCGACCGTCATCCGGTACTGTTCCTTCTGCGCTCCGAGGCTCGTCTGGGAAAATATTTGCTCGCTCTCCCACACTAAAAAAAAAAAAGAAAGGGGGGAGGAACGAGTGGAGGAGGAAAAAATACATAGAACCACAATAATAACAATAAGAAGAAAGAGAACCGCGATTCCGGTGCAGGAGCCGGTGTAGTTGACGAAGGTGAAGCCGAGCGTAAAACGGAGGAGGGGAATTAGGTGAACGTTGGTGCTGGGCGGTAAGGAAGGAAGGCAGGAAGGAAGAAAGTGGTGGAGTTCGTGTGTTTGTGTGTGTGTGTGTGTGAGTGTGTGAGTGTGTGTGTGCGTGTGTGTGGAGGGGTGGTGGTGGTGGTGGCGGTGTGTGGAATAGACAAGAAACCCGTTCTGTATTAGGGCTGTTTTATTAGTGGATGTGTATGCATGAGTTCTGCATCGAATGGGCGCAAAAACCGCCCCAGATCCGCCGGGAACATCTTCCAGATCGGCAAACCTCCTTACCGAGACCCACAGAGGCGGGAGAGCACCGAGAGCACCCGCAAAGCCCAGCGCGCCGTGGCCGACTGCAGAATGGTAGGTTTTGCGACAGGTTTTGCATTGGTGCCTCCGATGAGCAGGAGCCCTGTTTTTTGTCTATATATATGTATATGTATATGTATATGTATATATATATACATATATCCCGTTGCATGCATGATGCACAGGCAGACAGCTGTTAATAGCTCCACATGCAGAGATTGTAAAAAAGCCCGGGTCGAGGGAGCCTAAAAATAGCTATAGCTCTTTTTTTTCCATTTGCCATTGCTTTGTCGAAGCCTATATATACAAAGAGAAAGAGAGAGAGAGAGAGAGAGAGAGAGATCACCTCACGCGCGTGCAGATTTAACCGTGCAATTTGCATGGGGATTTTTTTTATTTTTTTTGGGGGGGGGGGTTGAATTTGATTATTTGGGATGATGATCTCAACCATAAAAAAAAAAAAATTGGGCCAGAATGATAAGACTGCGTGCACGGTGGGTGTGCGTGATCGTGACACAGATGTCCTCTTTTGTGACACATTTAAAGTCTATAGGTTTATTCAGCTCCCTGATACTCGTGTGAGGTGAAAGTCACGGAGCCTTTGTGCTTCGTAAATCAAGGTGATGATGCATGAGTTGCACAAAATTAATGAGATGTGTATGCTCCACTATTAAGCCTTGAGTTTTCTTTTTCTTTTTTTTTTGTGCTAACGACCAAACTCAGCATAATGGGAAGGTATTGAGGGGGTCGGGGTAGGGGGTGGGGGAGGTCTGCATCTGCATGAGCATGGGCTTTCACAGTGTACAATGTGCTTCACTTTTTTCAGTCCTCTCTCAGAGATCAGTACTCTTTTATAAAACAGAACAAGTGCAAGGTTTGCATTATCCATTACCCCCCCCCTCCACTTCAAATTATATTTCTGTTGAATCTACCATTGGGGGAACTGTGTTAGCACATCATATGTGTCCCCTGGTGAACAAAAAAATAGAGAGAACAAATAAATAAAACCGAGAGCCTTTTCTTCTTGATGTCTGCTGACACTTTTCCTTGTTGACAAGTTAATACTCAGGCCTTTGTGCAGTTGCATCATCACTGCAGGAGGTGCTCATTTTGTTATTCTGCACTTATGTGACGTTCAAGTAACTGGTCGTTTCGTCCATTCCAGGGTTGTCAAAAATTTGGCCCTCGGGTTAAATGCAGTCCGCCAAAAGGTTCCAATCCGGCCCATGAGAAATGCAAAAACTACACTTAAAATACCCATAAAACTTTTAGTCCAGGTTCCACTCACAGACCATAAAATATGATCATAATGACATGTGAATACTCAGAGCTCCAAATTTTTCTGTGTAAATGTAAATATTTTCATGTATTTTTCCTGTCTTTACACTAAACCAAATCATAATTTCACACAACATAAATATCCGGAACAAAGACGTACAACCTCACATGTCTTAAGAGAAATAAATTGAACAATATTCTGCCTAACACATACATTACAACTTCCAGATCACAGTGGATGTACAAATACACAAAACAGTGGATTTGTACATCCACTGTAATCACAAATTTGTTATATATGTGTAAATGGTAAACTGAGGTACGACATTGTTCATGATATTCATATCGTTTTAAAGGACAGTTTGAACATATAAATATTCTCATTATGTAGGTAACGGTCAGAGTTGAGGATATTCCTATACAAGTATATTATTATTTTACTTGTCCGGACCACTTCAGGCCAAATTGGGTTGAATTTGGCCCCCCCAACTAACATGAGTTTGACACCCTTGGTCTATTCTCTTTGCCTGTGTAACTGTATTGATTCTCTAGGAAATTGAATCAGGTCAACTGGACTTACTTTTGTCTTGAAGACCTCATCAGTTCATGGAGGACTAGGCCTAGATTGTGTTCATGCAGGACTAGGCCTAGTCCTCCATGCCTAGTTCAGTTGACCTGATTCAATTGCCTAGGGATGCCTTTGACCTGGACCAATGAGAACTTACACAGACAAACTTTATTGATTGTTTCATGTTGTTTGTTACACCAGATCGTCCAAGAGTTCAATACCCTGGTGGCTCTGTACCGTGAACTGGTCATCTCCATTGGGGAAATAACCGTGGACTGTCCTTCTTTACGGGCCGAGATGCTGAAGACCCGAACTAAAGGCTGTGAAATGGCGAGAGCGGCACACCAGAGTCTCTCCTTGATATCAGGGTGAGTGTGGAGCACTGGGCGCAGTCCACGGTGCTGGGGATTTAGTCTCAGAGGAGCTATCCGTGGTGCTGAAAGCCAGAGACTCACTGAACGGGACACTCGGCAGCAAACACCGCCACGGCCGAAAGTTGTAAAGTAGCTGAATTTTTACCAAAACACATCTCTTATCTGTATAAGCTTCCACATTTTAGGTACATGTAGTTTTAAGCTCCTCCACACTTCAAAAAAATGATACAAGTGTCTGCTCCATTAGTAGGAAACGCGTGTGTCTGAAATGACAAGACAAAGGGTTTTAGAGAACACAACATGACATCAGCTTTTAAAAACCATCATATCTCAAATTTCTAGCTGGGCAGCTTTACCAGGAAGCAATCAAAACAACATACCACATCCTATTAGCTGGGCCTGAAACCTTAATGCATGAAGGGGAATGAAAGTGGAATGCTTCCCAGGGCAAAAAAACAAAAAAAGTCTGTGTCAGTTAGTGAATATATACAGCCAGCTATATGAATGCAGAGCCATTGACTCTGTGCATTGTTGGGTTGAACACACAGGTCTGTGCCTTTATTTTAATGTAATTTTTTTGTTTTGTTTCTGTTACGATCATATGAGGATCCAGACACACAAAGAATACAAAAAACACAAAACAGATACAATGATAAAAAAAAAAACAAAATAAGTGAAGGGCATGAGTCCCAAAGAGATATATGTTGACCTCTGACCTCCTAAATCCTACAAGCCCTGCTCGGGTATATAGAGCTGAACCAATGTGGTGTACTGGTACATTTTCCATATAGTTTAGAAGGTCTTCACTGAGACACTACATGCACACGATGCAAAAAATAATTTAATACAACATAATATACAGTATAATGATAAAGTTGAGTTGTGATCATTTTATTTAAAGTGATTTTATTCCATTTTACTTAATGAATGATCATGCTAGCCTGCTTCTTCAAATACTATAGTGTTTAGATTTTTCACAAAACAATATTACAGTTACATTCATACACTGAGACATCATTCACAACCCACAATGACAGGATCAGAGACAACAGACAAGAACAACCCCCCCAAGGAAACCAAAAACAAACAGCACAACAAACACAAAGCAGGTACATTGACAAAAAAACAAACAAACAAAACATAAATAAGTGAGCCGTATTGGGTCCCTTAGAGAGAATGTTAATCTCTGACCTCCTAAATCCTACAAGCCCCGCTCGGGTATATAGAGCTGAAGCATTGTGGTGTACTGGTACATTTTCCATGTAGTTTAGAAGGTCTTTACTGAGACACTACACTCATAGTATGTAAAAAATGATCTTTACTACAACAAAAGCTACAGTGTGATGGTAAAGTTGAGGTGTTATAATTGCATTTCAAGTTATTTTGTTACCTTTATTAACTTTTGAATGAATGTGCTAGCCTGCTTTCTGTAAAAAGTGTTTGGATGGGCCTGCGTAATGAAATCTAATACATGTACTCCCTTCATCTGTGCTGTTCAATGAGCACAACGTCTCGTCTACCTTGCTGCCGATACCAGAAGGGCAAAGTCAGGCTTGGGATTTGAAGGTCTTCCATGGGTCTAAGATGCCAGGGGACTTGGCACTCTCAAACTTACTTAAATAACAATTGGATAGACCCAGGCCAGTGCTAAGAGAGGTTTAGTGGCTGCCAAAGCTCTAGCACGGCAGTGGGAAGGATAGACTCAGGTTGCATTAGCTAACGGTATAAGTGTATAAGTATGAGTTGTTTGAGTGACATGTAGATTTTCAGGTACATGAGATAAAACCACACAGCGCCCTCTAAATGGGGCTGCGGAGATTGAGGGCCTGTGCTCCGGCTTGTGCTCTGCTCTGGATTGTAACCTACTTCTAGCCTCAATAATTAATTCGCTAGCTCTAAAGTATGTTACGCCGCATAAGTGGTTAAAGAATGCATAACCTTCACTGTTTGTTACATGCATGGTAAAATAAGAGCATTTGAAGCGTGGAGGCTTTACAGCACATGTGCGTGACACATTCATGCGTGACGACAGTAAACACATCTACTGAGTGTTTTCCTGCACTTGTCCCAGTAGGTTTGATAGAATGGATTTAATTGCTTTTTTGGATCGTTTTCTTTAGATTTTTCATTAGAAAATATGAGTTACATTCATATAATACACGACAACATTCACAACCCACAATGGCAGGATCAGAGATAACGGACAAAAAAAAAACACCCACAAAAACAGGTACAATGACAGAAAAAAAAAAGTGAACTGTATGAGACCCGTAGAGACATCTATTGACCTCTGACTCCTAAATCCTATAAACCCTGCTCGGGTATATAGAGCTGAACCAATGTGGTGTACTGGTACATTTTC
>JAPTHA010000029.1:23114723-23134103 GCA_029814585.1 Gymnapogon annona
ATATATACACAAAGGGTGGAAACACCTAGTATTGAACCTATGGATAACATATATACAGAGGGTGGACCCACGTCATATTATGGATTATATATACACACACAGGGGGTAGACCCACATCATATTGAACCTATGGATTAGGAATGGGATGTTTAAGTTCATATGCGAGTCAAGGCAGCTGAGAAAATACTTTTGTTAATATAGTGTATATAGTAGTTGGGATTGTGAACCAGGCTCCATACAGCAGTAAAATGCAACATACGTTAAAACAGTAGCAATACAAATCCAGAAACACACAGGAATTGTTGAAATCACAAAATGTTGGGTTTTTTTTGCTTTTATACTCTAAGTGCACTTTGCTCCAGGTGGATAGCTCAATTGGTAAGGCACCGGTCTGGTACATAGGGGATACCGCGTTCAATCCCTGGTAACAGTGTCCAGTGGGTTGTGTCAGGAAGGGCATCCAGCGTAAAAAAAAAAAATCCTGCCAAATCAAGTAAGCGCATTCGCTGTAGGCGACCCTGGAAGGGAAAAAGCCGAAAGAAATCATCATCACTCTAAGTGCACTTTGCTGCTAATACATACTTAAGTAAGGTTTGAAATGCTGACCTTTAACATAGTGGAGTTTATTAATTTCATATTTTCTATTTTAGCAATGATCTTAACCAGTTCTTCTCCTGCTGAACCACCCTATTTAACCACCTGTGACACTTTAGGTGAACAGTTCACTTGAGGATGAATACCAAAGCCAGATAATTGCACGGAAGCACTAAATGTTCCATGCAGATTTCTTGCAGAATGGGAAGAAGCCCAAAATCACTGAACTGTTAATCACAGATCAGACCTGCAAAGCTTCATCAGGTTGAAGGACAAATGCTATGCAAATGATGAAAAAAAAACAAAAAGAAAATTTGTGCAGTCCGTGATTTGCCTGCGCAATCAACTGATGCAAAGGCTACAATTAGTCATTATGACTGTTGAAGTGAAAAGGAAGCAAGGGCCTGACTTTCCTGTTTCTGACCGTTGGCAACATTTGATCTTGTTATATATTGTAATGGGAGAAATGTGTCCTATTGCAAAATGAGTTCATTGTTGATTTGTCTTTTTAAGGATACCGTACATTCCATCCTCAAACTCTAGAGCAGCCCGACGAATGATTCTTTCCCGAACAATGTCTGAGTCCTTCTTCGGTTTGGGCTTCGCTTCTTGACTTTTTTTTACTGTGCGTTTCTGAAATTAAAGACAGGTTGTAAATTATGAGGACAAAAACCACCGAAATTCACAGTGTACTTAGGAAGATAGTCCTCTGTGGGTAACAAGACACAGATGGAAATTACTTAGCTGGGTCAACATGACTGGAAGCAAAATCCAACAGCAAATGCATCTGCTCCCTTCTGCATTAAGTAACCTTAAGAATCACTTTAAACTAAGCCCAGAGTCAACCATGTTTCCTTATCAGGCTGTTCAAGCTCCTAACATTCATATGCCTTGTAAACAGTTTCGGGAGGTCAGTATTTAATTTGACGGGCCTTCAGATTTTCCATCTACGTACATGGACGGATCCAGTGTGAGCTTTTTATATTCGTAAAGCCCTTTCAAAAAGAAGGAGAAAGGCTCAAGGAAAAGAAAAACAAAACAAAAAACAGACACTGGTGTCATCATTACATCTCAAGAGACTGAAAGAGAGGACTTAGCTATGACAACATGATTCTTACCCTCCCTTCTACCTTTCATAGTCTGATGCACTGCATGAGGAATAGGACAGACTATTTCTGGCCAGTGTCTGCAATTCTGAACAATCACAGAAATGATAACGCTTAGTCAGAAAGGGTTTAACGCTACACATAAATTACAGTGACTATTATGACTTTTCATTTATTCAAGTACCAGTTTAATGTGACGTGATGATAAAATTACCCCTGCTTAGAATAAATGAATGCGGCATGATTTCATGCACCATTTCTCCATTAAGGCAGATACTAAGAGGATGTTGCTTTTTTTTTTTACCTCAATCCTTTTCTCATAGCTGTCTCCTTTGACGATCCTGTGAACGTAGATACTGGGGATGTGGATGTCCTCTTCAGCAAACGACCCAACATCCACCGTCTCCTCCACCTACACAAAGACACAAGGTGATGAGCTCTATCTTTGCCTGTGGAGTGGCTCAAGTCTTCAGAGATTCAAGTTCAGATAACAAAACCATACACAGTGGAAATTGAACTTGCAGGAAATAGCCTCAACCCACCGCACTGTGAAATTTAAAAGGCAGACTGATAACAGATGGCACATGTTCTACCCATCTATTGTTGAGTGCATTTTAACAAGACTGTCGTGTTTGTTCAGGTAATTGGGTAATGTTTACTGAGCAAACACTCATTATTTTTCATGATGAGATCCCCAATCGGCACATTTGAAAGCACAGAGCAGACTTAGGTCCTAAACTGAGGGCACAACATGGGCATTTGAGCAAATGTCCGCTCATTAATATGCAGGCGCAAGCTAAAAAAAAAAAAAAATTGCTACTGTCCTGTCTCTAAAAGGATGGTAAGGTAGATACATGTGGGTGGAGGTGCTGACTTTATTCTTTGAGCAACACAACTGTGTCCAGTAAATGTTGCCTGCGTTGCCAATGCCAGCTTGGCAGACTGAGAACAGAAAAAGGATCATCTGACACACCGAGCCCAAAGGGACGAAGCCTGATCCCGGGATCAAAGGCAATGGAGAGTAGGGGGTTGTGTGAAGGAGATTGTTTCAGTATTGGGATGACACTGGCGAACTCAACACAGAGGTCAAAACTAACTTTCTATTCCAATATGAAGAAAATAATATTAAGGCACATTGTTTTAAGGCGGGCCAATACCAGTTTCAGTATCAACTTGTAGAAATATCATCAGTCTGTGTTCTTCTGTGATTCAGTTTTGTCATTACAAAACTACAAAATTTACAATCAAAGGGCCAGTTGTTTATATTATTTTTTGGCTTGCGCTCACTTGACATGCACTCTATACTATATATTAAATACTCTGATATTTACCATGGGAAAATAGTGAGGCGTGTGTTTAAGTCAGCAGCCAAACAATATTCATGGGTCTAAAGCACTGTGTAGGAAAACGTTCAGAGATAGCAGTGGGAAGGTGTACATAAGGGAATATTTCTGTCCGGCTAAAAAGACACAAATGGAAATGGCTATTGATTCGAACACAGTTAGGTCAACATGACGAGGATAGAAGATAGAAGACAGAAGAGTAAATGCACCTGCTCCCCTGTGCTTTGGGTCACCTTAAGAATTGCTTCACACAAAGCCCAACAAATCTTGAGTTATACGGATGTTTAGCTGAAGTTATGAGAGCTGTGTGGGCTGCAGTCGGTCTTGTTTTCCTTCTTAACCCGTTCTGACTCCTAATCCTCATACGCCACGTAAATAGTCAGACGAGGTCATATTTTTAGTTCAGCGGGCCTTCAGGTTTTCAGTCAACAATCAGTTCGAAGGGTGCAGGATTAAGTCTGAGCTGTTTATCTTCCCGAGGATCCTTCAAAATCATGCACTTCAGAGGGCACCGACTCAGAGAAAACGAGAGAACACCTCGGCAGCGGAGTCACCGTCACGTCTCTGGGGTACGAAAAGGGGACTTAACCATGACAACATAATTCTCGCTCTCCCCCTTGTAGTTTTCTGTGCTTTCACCCCCGTGTAGCTCTGACTGTAACCTACTTATTCCATTTACATGAGGGGCAAGCAGCTGTTCACAGCAAATTGAATTGAATCTCTCCTTATCTCCACTTCCTCCCTCAGCCATTGACTCCTCTCAGTCAGTGCTGAGTGCTAAGAGTGGATCCCATCTTAGTGTTGTCATGGATACAGAGGCTTTGGTCTGTGGTGAGCTCGGGCCACTCAAGACCGTAAAGTGATTTGAGACTCTTTTTCTGGTCCTGCTGGTCAGGTTATGGTAAATTTCTGCCTGTTGTTGCTGCCACTGCACAGTGGAAACGAGGCAACGCATGACGACATTGGAAGCGTACGAGAATGGCTACAGCAGTCCCACACATCCACCCACGTCTCTCTCTGGGGGCCTAATCTGCCTTTTGTAAGAATGATGATTTCCGTAGACATCTTCATCAAGAAAGACTGAGCTCATTACATTATAATGTGGCTATAAAACAGGAAAAGACTCAAGGATAGAGACCCGCAACAAATAAAGTGCATTATCAGAATACATAACTTAGCTCTTATCAATAATTAATTTGATCTCTTCGGTCAAAACACATCAGCGTTGAGCACAAAAACCTGAACTAAAACTGATGACGCTTCATAGATAGCTCCCTCGTTTTCTATTTGTTGGCCTCTCAGTCCCCTGCACACATCCAGAAACAAACCGTGTATTCATCTCAATTTTCAATTAGGCTTCCAAAGTGAAGTCACATCACAATAACAAGCTCATACAATTTAAATGTGCTGTGTACATAAAAAAGCCTCAGTTCCTTTCATCTAGGTGATGTGTCCCAGCTGCATCGGAGCTCAGATGTAGTTCACACAGGAAATTCAACGGACGACGAAGGATAAAGCAATAAAAAAAATAAAAAAAATAAATAATAATAAAAAAAAAATCACATAGTGCACACAAATGAATGACCAGGTGTGTGGTACGAGCAAAGCGGCATGTGCATAGACACACACATTGATATTCCTCCTATCTGTAGAATGATTTTCACATCAATGAGAGCAGAGCGAGGCATGAAGTGAGCTGGCAGAAGGATAGAGAGAATCAAAATATCCTCTGGGGACACAACAAGCCTTTTTTTTTTTTGAGAGTTTGTGCTTTTTTTTGGGTTGTGAGCTTTGTCAAATCTTGTTGAATGTCAAACTGATTGGATACAATGCAAACATAATCCTAGAATAGATGTGAGAGTGATTATACTGCGCTCATCAAACAATGTATGAAATATGTCACAAATTAGCAATTTGTTTAAATGTAAATTATATACATCAACATCACAAGGTGTCCAACATGTGGCACGGGGGCCAAATCCGGTTCGCCAAAGGGTCCAGTCTGGCCCTTCAGATGAATCTGTGCAATGCTGAAATGACACTGAAGATACTAACGATAATATACACTACATACTATACAATACTAAATGATAACCTAAAAATACTCACAACTCCAAATCTTATCATGCATTTACAGTAAAACAAAGTAGTATTTAACAAAAAATATGAATAACCTGAACATATATGAACAACCTGAAACGACTTAAAAGTCAGTTCAATTTTAACAATATTCTGCCTGTTATTAAATATTATGTGAGTTATAATGTAGAGAACGTGGAAATGTTAAACTGAAGTATAATATTGTTTCAATTACCCATATCTTTTCAATTTGTTCATGTTTATTCATGCTGCTCGAAAAAGGATAGTTTTTAGTTGTAAACATTTTCATCACATAATTTGATTTGTTTCACTCTAAAAAACATAAAGAGTTTGGAGTTGACATTATATTATTATTATGGTGTTTTTATTGGTTCAGCCCACTTCAGATCAAATGTACCTGAATGTGGCCCCTGAGTGAAATGAGTTTGACACCCCTGATCTACATCTTTTGCAGTTATATTCAGAATTCATTTTAAGACACGATGTACATACTTGAGCAGGAAATGTATCTACTATAATATCTGTACGTATTAGGCATACACATAACGCACTTATATTACAGTCTCAATGTGTAAAAAAGCGCCAATACAGGAACTGAATTAGAAGCAAAACACTCCAAAGTCAAAAGCATAATTGTCTCTCACTGATTCACTAAAGTTATTTATTTCAACTGGCTGCATGTACCCAAGGACTTGGTAAAGTCAAGGAGATCACACCCCCCCCAACCCCCCACAAAGTCAATGATAATCAGCCAATTCACCATTAATATCCAGGGCACTCGACCGTGAAATTATGTCTGTAAATATGGACATCGTTAGGACATTATTTAGATGGTTGTTGCTCGGATAAAGGATTCAATGTAAGGAGAGCTGAAAAAAAACTTCCGGGTAATTAAGGTGATATTTCGTATTTCGTGACAATTTCATGGTCACTTATCGAGTTACTTGGCCTGGGGTTCATGTGCTGGATAAACTGCCAACAATCTCCGCTGCTGGCATTTTTAAGTGAAGGATTCATTCAGTTCAAAGGGAACTTTTAAAAGACAGTGATGCAACTTTGGCTGAGTCACGTTTTTGCTGAGTCTCCCAAAGGGTTGAGTAGGTAATGGTCATCTAATTGTGGCGTTACCTGTGGCTATTATCCATCACGTATGTGTTTTGCTTGCATGCGTCCGCGCTATGATGCAGCAGTCGAGGGAAAAGCGCTGGTGAGGCTACAGGCGACAGAGCATGAGGATGACAGCGACACCGCACTCTCATTACCCATGTGTATTTATAGCCGCTCCATCTTCCTCCCAGTGTGCGTCTGTGTGTGCGCGTGTGTGTGTCTCTCTGTGGGCACTTGGCCATGCTCTGCTGCCACTTTCGGGGCTCAGCTCAGGCTCAGTCCTCTAACCCAGACTACTGACAACATAAGCAATCTGTTGCCTCTCAGTGGAAGCTCGCCTAGCCCATGACAGCCGTTACGCTATCTGAAAAAAGGGGAGACAGCCGGCCGACGCAAACTCTGACGACATTAAAAAGGAACTAAAAATACACTTTCCAAATGACAAATTCACGACAGTGCATTCAGAATGGACGACTCCATTCCTCGCACAAATGACAGTGTTCAAACAGATGGCGTGAGATGTGCTTCAGATTCAGATGATGGGCAGTCGTCAGGGATCCTTGAACAGATGTAGGACTTCTGCATTTCTCTTTTGAAAACAGTTTCTTTTCTACCAACTGTGACCGTATGTTTTTTTTTGTTATATAATACATATCCATCTCCTTTCCCTTTATAGATTTTTTTTCTGTGCAAACACTGGGTCTCTCAATGTGCCGTGTACCACACGCGGTGCAGGTGGGCATGGACAGCTATCGATGTCGCAATAAAAGCTGAGCCGTAAAGTTCACAACTTATAAAAGCTTTCCCGTTAGACATACTGTATGTACCAATGCAGGAACACATGGATTAGAGCAAATAGTACACAGACTTTCATGGAGCTATTTTCATCCCAACTCCAATATCCCTGTTATGCCAATTACGAACACACAATTATGCAGTTAGAAAAAGCAAACGGCATTTTGACTAGACCTTAATTTCTTGATGACGGAGGATGAATATTATCCTCCAGTTTTTATTATTACCACAATACATTTAAACCCATTTTCAGATGAGCTGAATTAGTATTATTACTGACAACTGAATATAAATACAACTTTTTTTTGTCTAAAAAGAATGTAAGCATATGGTATGTCTATTTATAAACTATATTAAGTGTGACATGATGCTTATGCAGTTGGAGATCATCACATGTTAACCCCTGATTCCGTTTTAATCTTGCATTAAGGGCTTAGCTCACGAGATTGACTTTGTTAGTTTATTCATGAACTTGCCTCTTAGTTTTATCACTCATTAAAATGCACAATGAATTTAATTTAATTGTCCGTCATTCTCATTAAAACTTGCACAAATCTGAATATATGCAATTTATTAATGGCAACTCTGTGTGACATATTGGACAAAAAAACACAGCTACAAACAAGGACATGAATGCTTTGGAGGGAAAAGTATGTCAAAGGCTTTTAAACCCATCTGTCCATTGATGTGACAGTAAATTGCTGCAGTTGGGGTTGAGCCGGCCCTGCTATTACAACCACTTACTATGGAGAGGTTTCAGCTCAAGTCAGACAAGTCACATTATACTTGAGACAAAGTTGTCTTTTTTTTTACTATTGCTTGCTGTTGGATGCCCAAAAGTAGGATTCAATTGCAGGATCTTCTTTAGGAAAAACACTGAGCCAGCATTTTTAATGCCAAGTGTATATAAGCCAGAGGTGTCAAATATGTGGCCTGGGGGCCAAATGCGGCCAGACAAAGGTTCCAATCTGGACTGTGGGATGAATTTTTGAAAAGCATACATTATAACTCATGTTCCAAATGCAGTCTGGGAAAAATATGATAATAACCTCTAAATACTTACAAAGTCAAAATTTTCTCTTTGGAAATGCTAATATTTTCATGTAATTTTCCTGTATTCGCACTAAAATAAAGTGCCATTTCCCAGAAACATAAATAACCTGAAGAAATATAAACAACCTGAAAGGAATGAAAAAGAGATGTGTCATTTTAACAATATGTTAATAACCTGTTACTAAATGTTTGTGTATTTGTAGATCCACTGTGATCTGTAAGTTACAATGTGCATGTGTAAATTTTAAACCGAGGTACAATAATGTCAAGATTACACTTATTTTTCTTAAGAATTTTGAAGCTTTTAATGTTATTCACATTATTTAAAGGACAGTTTGTAGATGTAAACATTTTCATCATATAAGGAAAGTTTAAAGTTGAAATTATTGATATGGAATTGTTTTTATTTTACTGGTCCGGCCCAGTTTAGACCAAACGTGACTGAATTTGGCCCCTGAACTAAAATTAGTTTGACACCTCTGATCTATTTATTATCAGATCTATTTATTAAATGATCTATTTATTAAATGGTATAGACGAACAAATTTGTACTGCTTGGCCTACAACATCGACGTTCTTACAATTAATGAAGAAATTACAAAGGCCTTCCAAAAGAGCCTACTTCACCAACGCCTTAAGTCAGTCAGACAGACATGAGTAATCACATGGCATCCTTTAGTGGGGATAATTGCGACATCCATTACATATTCACAATCATCGTATTCATAAACCTCTTTAGGCAGGAAATGATGGGGAAAACGAATGGAATCGTAATTATTTGCCAACAGTAGCTTGAGTAATGGAATTAGTCAAGGACACAAGTTGAAAACAAGGAGAGAAAACTCAACAAGGCATAGTAAGTGCAAGGAAATAGCGTGAACCATTTTAGCTGTGACAAATAATATGAAGTCCGACAGCCAGCAATGGAGAAATTTTGTGCTGAACAATAAGTAATAGAATTTCAAGGCCAAACATTGAGCACCTGGGAAGAATACAAACCTGCACTGTGAAAGCATACACATGAAAACCGTTTTATTTTTAATTAAAAGGTATATACAGCAAAGCACACAGTGATTAAATCACTGTGTGGTTGTGCATTCATTCTTGCACCTCCACTTGCTTCGTAACAGTTACAGACAAATTTCGAGTGATTCACCATGACTGATGACTAAACAACAGCACCAGTCAATCTTTTAGTCTGTCTCTAGTATACTGTATCCCACAATGCAGTGGACCTTAAGGGAATAACTGGACCAGCTGGGTACCATGGAACATTCAACAATTGAATAGCACGGGTTGGTTGCTTAGCAACCATGGCAGGACCTGGCGATGATCTGGTAATTTTGTGCTTTAGTGAAATCTTGTTTTCTGACAGCCTTCTTGTGTTTTCTAATAGAAATTCATTTTTAAAATGTACATCAATTCGAAAAATAACCTGCAAGTAGCTATGACATACGGCCATAAAGGCTGTTAGGCCATTTCCGTGTCTCATCCTGTGCATCAAGACAGAAGGGTCAATAATGACAGCTTATCAGCAGATTTATGACTGGGAGTACGTAGAATCGATAAAAAGATAAAAGTATTCTGAGAGAGAAATGGTAATTGCCTGACTATCAAGATAAAAAGGTTCTTAATGGGTGCAATACAAAGCTATTCCTTCATTATCGACAGTGATTAGGCCTTTTTCAGATAATATACAAGTTTTACCACTGCTGCAGTAAAACGCTTCCATAAAATAATGGATATCGTCTCACAAATCACCTGATAGGATAGTTGGCTCAAGTGTTCAGAGAGCTTTGTTCACTAACCAAACTACTGCATAAAAAAACAATGTTTAATGTACTGCCATATTAAACACTACTATTATCAAGAGGAAACTGATTCCTCTTTCAATCAGTTCGATCATTCTTATAAATAGAGGTGACCAAAAACTATTGCATTACTACAAGGCGGAACTATTCACTTAATTCCCATTTCATTTTGCAAAATCCAGTCTTTGTCTAATTTGTCAGGTGCAACGCAAATTAGAGGAGATTCCCCAATGGATGCAAGTGTTCAGTTGGTTTATGGGTGACACGTTTCAGGAAGAACTACTTATTTGAGAAAGACGATTAGAGAAGGAGTCAACTGTCAAAGTGTTCAAAGTCTGAAACTGGCGCTGTGTGGTTCTGGCGTACGCAGGGAACATTAAATATATCAAAAATGGATTCATTTAAGTTCGGACGCAGATGCAGCATTTTGCTCTACTAAAGCAGTATTTTTTTTTTTTTACAATATCAGTGAGGTTTGTGGGATGGATTTTGGGTGAGGTTAATTGATTGAGCTGTGACATTAATAATTTTAATAGATATCACATCCCTTTAGGCCACACACCTATGTCTAATACAGCACTCAATTAAAAAACACTGTTTGAAAAGTAAGTCACGCAATTATTTTTTTTGCATTCATGATAAGATTGGTGAAGTTGTATATTGAACTTTTCACATAAGTATGTCAGGTGCATCCTAAACTTAACTCGTTCACTGCCAGACAGCAATCAACATTACCTTTCAAATGACGTTTATAGATGTCATTGGTAGTCAATTTAAGAATCTCACAGAATTCCTTCCCTAAATTCCTTTTATCAAAAAGAGAGATGGGAAGGCACTGTTTCATTCGACTGAAACGGTGCCAGAAACGATCCTAAAAATATACATGGGAGTCAGGAAAGGTCACTCTTGTTCTCTAATCCAAACACAGCCTGGATCTTTGACCACTGTATGACAGCATCGCCCTCCCGTTCACGCTCTGCTTCGATAATTCTGCCACACAGAAAAGACATTTCAATATCTAACCAATTACACTCGCGTCTCGTAATGCAGCTTTCTACGCAGAGCGACATTGTTATTCATGTCACTTCTGTCTACATCACTACTCCAGCGGACGTCACAGACACTTATTGGTGGCATCACGGCTGTCGGAGCGACTAGACTCATTATCTGCCAGGAAGAAAACTGAAAACACCTATGACGTTCCGGCGCTCCACCGTATACATTATGCACCGATATGCATCTTCACGTGCAACTGTGATTTACTCAGTGGGTACGGACGCTTACACGGCACTGTTGTCTTAAAAGTCATTAATAATTTCGGTATTTATTGCCGTGAGACACATTTTAATGACAGATCAACCGTGAAAGCCCACCACAACAGCTCAGAGAGAATTTACTCCCTCCATTTGGTCACAGACATTTCTAATCAACAGCAGGCTAAATCTCAGGTCCAGCAGACACAGGGTAATTGAAAATGTGCTTTGTGCGACTCCGTTATATTTATGAGGGACCCTCAGCTGTCGATTTATTTCCAGAAAGCCGCCCGTGCTTTATGGTTTTCACACACAGTTTTTCTGCCTGCTGCTCGTGGAATCAAACAGCGTCTATATGGGAGGTGTGAAGAGGTTTGCGTGTTAGAGGGGCTGAGACGGAGGCTGAGATACACATACACACACATACACACGCACACAATGGAAGAGATGAGCTATCGCATTTCTGGACTGTCAAATGCAAGACAGGTAGGTAACCAGACAGAATGTAATATGGTACAACACAGACGGCCCCGAGATAGAAGGACACCCAGACTTCAATTTTTGGTCTTTTAAATAAATAATACCTGATGTCTACAGGCTATATTTAGATCTCTATAAAGTAACCATAACTCCTTTAAAGCCAGTACCGTGAACTGTGTTTTGACCCCTATACCTGTGTGACATTTGTGCTACTGACCTTGAGCGACACAAAACATATATTAACCACTGTCTTAATCTTGCTCTTTATCGATGGTCAGGTTTGAACCTGAGATTTTGCTGTTGTGGTTGTGTCGAGCTAAGCCTATAATTTGTTTTTTCCATGTTCTGCAGTATGACATCATGAATATTTTCTCCCATAGGTGTCTGTATAGATGACAGATATTCATGATTATGCTTCACACTGACAGATAAGCACAGCGAGGCACATTCCAGGCAGATATCAAGAGCCGCAGCCATGTGACTGGTGTTTGAAATGCTTACTTCAACAATGGTGATTTTGGCTGCCTTGCACATGGGCTGATTGAAGTTCCTGGCGGTTTTCCTAACAGAACAGAGCAAGACAGAGGAGCGAAGAAGGAAGGAAACAGTGTTAACAAAAGCACTCGATGATGGTAACTGGATAGACACCCTGGAGGACACTGCTCTCTTGTGGACGAAGGCTTTAATACATTTACCGTTTCATATCATCCCATTGTGTGAGGAAACAAAACGTCGAATTCATAATGTGATGCTATCAGTGTGGTACCAGATTGCAATCTATAATCTGTATTGTTTGGGTTGCAGGATGTTAATGAACAGGCTTACAAAATTCATTTAGATAGTTTGTGTACATCATTATAGCTGACTTATATTTACAATCGTTCCAACATTGTACTCCAATTCAAGATGTGAAACCTACTGTAGCTGAGTTTATTCAGATGTAATAAATACCAAATGGACATACAGTATACTAACTGGAATGAACTTTTTTTCCTCTTCATCACATGACACCAGCATCATGGTCTGACTGTTGTGCAAACACAACAGTGGTGATTAAGACTAAGTGAATATGCCTGAAAGCAGGGGAAAGACGATTCCATTACAATAGAAATATGGGCTGGTCATATGTTATATTGTTATTACTTGAACAGAAAATGATCTTGCAACACAACTGAGAAAATTCCATCATTTTTAGATCTCGAGTTGTATTTCAGCAGTTACCTGAAAATGACATTTCCAGCCTTGTCTGCCTTCCATGCCTTGATCAGAGCAAAGTCTCCGGTGATGGCCTTTTCCATGATGTAGTGCCTGCCGTTGAACTCCCTTACCTGTGACCAATGACAACACCATTCAAAGTCCACAGCTGCACAGACGACAACAAGTGATTTGGGAAACATCCACTGACCTCTGATATGTCAGGTGAGAGACTGTTATCACGGGACTAATGTGTTTAGGCTAATTGTAACTGGATTAAGAATGACAGGGTTTCACCTCTCTTGGCTCACTGGCAATGGCAATAGTGCCATCAGTGTTATATTTAATAGGAGAGCCTCCCTCTTGGATCAGTGTGCCATAGCCAGTGGCTGTGAAGAAGGCTGGGACGCCAGCACCCCCAGCCCTGATCCTTTCTGCAAGAGTACCCTACAGGGGAAAAGATATCACAGTGAAAACATTGTTGGCATGCACTTATGAAGTCATCTAACTTTGATTTCTATTAGTGAATTTAATGTGCATTTTCACAACAACCTATTTTATTGCATAGTGTATGAACTGATCAGTCTTCCTGATGTGAGACAGGCCTCTACTCTGACCATGTTTAAGTCCATGTTTAAGTCTCTTTTCCATTTTTGTAAAGCACTGTGAATTGCCCTGTGTATGAATTGTGCTATACAAATAAATTTGCCTCGTCTTGCCTGATGTGTAAACACCCTTTTCCAACCAACCTGCGGTGTCAGTTCCACTTCCAACTCCCCAGCCAAATACTGCCGCTCAAACTCTGCATTCTCCCCAACGTATGACGATATCATCCTTTTGATCTGCTTGGTCTGGAGGAGAAGACCCAGGCCAAAGTTGTCCACTCTGAAAAAAAGATTACGAAAAAGTCACAGACCATATTAAAGCACAAACTGATTTAAAGTTAGACATATACCAAGTTGTGGAAAATTTCCTCTGAAATACAAATTAATAGCCACATTTAATTGGGATATTTGATCAAACTGACAGAGCTTTAGCTGTTGAGAGGGTGAAATTTCAGAGTTCAAAGAAAACTGTCTGCACCAGCTGTGCAATAAAGGAACCAAATATGGATTTTTGAGCTGCAAAAAAAGCAGTCACAAAACATGTATGAAATGTTAAAGGTAAATGACAACTTTAAAGTATGATGCTCATCATTACTGCAAAATGATACTGCAAAATCATTCCCAGGACACTTATTGCTCAAGGGATATTATTCTGCCATTAGTGCCATTAAAATGCCCTTGAAAGGAGGAAATGACTACGAAAGGACCAACATTACAAGGCCAGTGAGTCGTATACTGTACTTATGGACATCAACTTTATAAAAATGTGCTAAAACGTTTTTAATGCAGAATTGTCTTGTGTTGTGATGTCTTGCAATATAAAAAAAAATCCTATCAAACATCTTATCAAAACTATACCACTCTTTCCAATCCCTTTGAAAGTCTACTCCAAAGAACTGTTTTTCCCTTTTGATGTAAGAAACAAAATGTAGTGTAACCAGGGTTTTCCATGCAGAGTGTGACAAAGGTGGAAACGACTTAATTATGCGTTGAATGCCTTCAAGATTGGTCTAATGATATAAAAATGAAGGAAAGGACAATTATGAGTTTAATATAGTATATGTGATTTTACTTTGCTTCTTGTACTTTTTTTTAAGTAGGCGCCATCAGATATTACATGTCAGTCACGTCATGTCAGGTGTGTTACTTAACTACATAACTATCATGTTATTCCTGTTAACATTGCACACCAAGAGGTTAGACAGACCACTACATTTGTTTAAGGTCTTGAAGAAAAAATAAACTGTGTTGTATACTGTTTGAAAGCCTACATGACAAGACCTTTTTTCCACACCTGTAAGATAACATTTAAATCGGGTAAAAATTTACACTAACATCAGCATAACAATGCTACACCATTTAAAGACAAAGTCACCTAATGCAATATTGAGTAGAAATGACTGTTCCACCATGAGGACAGAACCCTTAAAAACGTCTTAACCATAGTATGTGTAGAGAATGAAAACAAAAACTCATATACATTCTGCCTTATGTCTTTTTTTCTGAATAGAGGATCTCCTTCCTTTAGCCCATGAAGCTGAAAAAAAGCCACTGCTTTGTTCTTAATTCTATTCTCAGGTCAGGTGACAAGAAATGTAGGCCGTGTGCTCTCAGAATACCAAGAGCAGATGAGGGTGATAAGCGGTCTGTCACACATAATGCTGACGTCACATTTCTTTTTGCAGTTTATAAGAGTTGAACTAATGTTATGATTTTATGATCTGCTGTACTCCGTGTGCACTCGTGTCCACAATCGTGAATCATTTGCAACTCAATAAAAGCTGGTGTTGACACCATCCATATTTACCAGTTGACAGTCTTATTCATCTTGGCTTTTATTGTTCCCGCCATCTCTGGAAGTGCAGAGCAATGTACATTATGTACCACTGTTGGTTTGATTGCGCATTTGTGATGGAAATAAAATTTGACACCTATTGGTATAGAAAAGGACATCTTAAACCTCATACATAACCAATCCCATCTTGTGGGTCGACTCCGTGGATGATGAAATATTGTTAGTTCTTATTTGGAATCTATTTGTTTTTCATGCTGTTGCTGAGGTGGTAGATTTCAGAATAAATAGAAAGCTGCAGGAGGGGGGCGCATTTCTGTTGAAGCTCAATAATCCATTTGTGAATACGGCTGAATCCCTCTCATCTTCTTCTATTACACATGACAAAGAGCCTATTGTGTTTTGGTTTCTACCAAGAACCCCCCCCCCATGCGCGCGCGCACACACACCACAATAGTGAATAATTGCTTCATGATGCACCGTTTGCCTCTTGCTGCTACCAATACATACCAATGACAGTGACTATATACAGAGACCATTAAATTGGAATGACTTCTTATGCAAAAACTGAACCTATTTTCATCTCCTACTAACATTTAGATGACGAGTGAATGTAGAGGAATGGTTGCATTGATGTCCGTAGCAGGAAAAAAGCATGGAACATTTTGGCTTTGTGTATTCACTCTAAATAGAAATGTTACGTAATTTCATCGTCCCCTTCCAACTCTCTTCCTTACGGAGCCAGGATCTCCATACAGGAATCAGAGATAACTGAAACAGGCCAGGCAAACTTCATTGAACAAGAATAATCCATTTTTATCAGTCATGGAGTACATTACAGCTAATCTAATTGCAACTATTTTGAACTCTCCTCACTTTGCAATATAAACCAGATGCATGGATCTGTCAATACAACCAAATCTAACCGGCAGGTTCAGTTACACTAACAAAGCATCATAGATCTCAGTCATTCTCAACCAGTGAGTCTCAGATGCTGTAGTACTTACAAATGTTACATTTCTTATTTAGCCTTTGTTTATACAGGTAAAACACATTGAGTTTGGGATCTCATTTTCAAGCGTGACCTGTTCAGTAAAACAATCAATACAAATGTACCTTTTTGATCATTTGCAAAGCTAGTTATTTAGTCTAGCACAAATGTACTGAAAAATCAACATAAACTATAAAAACACAAACTAAAAGAACAGCAAAAATCGAAAAATAATGTCAATGTTGTAAACTTGTGACATAGTACATATTTACAACTCAGTCAGTTTCTCCTTTTCAGATAGTGTTTTTTAATTAATCTGGATAAGACAATCAGAAGTAGGTCTTGAGTTATGAAGGGCTGAAAAACCCTGGTGTATATTGCATAATCTATATGTGTGCTGCACATACAGAATGAAATGCTATTATGTTGGACATTAAACTGGCAAATACCCAATACTATGAGATTAGATTAGATATACCTCTATTAGTCACAATCGGGTACAGAAACAAATACATGAAGAGGAAAGACCTCTGGGCCAGCAACGTTTAAAGTAAATGTTTAAGGAAATCAAAGTCCAACTGAAAAAGGTTTTGTGCTCAGTAACTTGTGAAGCAAACAGTTGCATTTCATGTCAGCGGTTTAATCAGTGTGGAGCTCCTGAAGCCAATTTCATCTGTTTGCAGTCCAACCGCAGTCCATGTTCTTCAACGCGACTCACCCTGCACTGCTCCTGTACTAATGTAACTTTAAACATCAGCTCTGGGATCAGGTTTTAGTCACCGTTTCAAGTTGCGCTGTTGATGTGTAAGCAGATGAAATAAAAGTTTACTAGGTAGAGGCAGTTGCGTAAGAAAAACACGCCTCCATCAAAGAGGTACTGAAGCAATGTCAAAACAATTGAGTCATGTGTTGACTCTGTCGTCTTACTGTTTGGTTGGTGTCCAAAATTTTAGGGACATTTAACCTTGGAACTTGTGCTTGCTGTAGTTTGGATAAGACAGGTTAAAGAGCGTCAACATTGAAAATAAACGAATAAATGTGATTATTTTCAGTTTTCTGAACAGATTCTTTTTATGTGAATATATATATTTTATTACTTAACATACTTTTTTTTTATTACTGAATCACTGTATGACAACTCACATAGATTTTACAAATGTAATTTCTATCTTGTATTTATAGTGTCTGGTTTATTTTTTCCTGCTGCATTCTGAGCCATTGCATCGAAATATCACTTTGGTGTGAATCTGACTGACAAATAAAGTCTGTCTGCGTTTACGTCTATGGTGTGTCACACAAGAAAAACACCAGCTGAACATAATGTGGAACTGCAGTTGTGCAGTTAAAGGAGGAATACAAAGACAACAGGTGAGCAAGTGTAGGTGGACTGCAGGTTGTAACACATCATACACACCATCTAACTGGTGTAATAACGGCCGTCATGGTAACACACTACACTTTTTCCTCATGCCTATGATACATTATCAGGGACTGACTTCTGGGCATGTCTCCAGGCCAGTAGGCAGGAAGGATTAAACAAGGTTAACAATCTTCCTCCAATAAAATAGATCTACTGGCGTGTTACAGAAGAAGGTGTGGTGTATTTGGGCAATCGCAGTGGCAGCGATAGCTTTAAAATTATGTTAAAAATTACTAACAATAATGAAATGCACTACCTAGGTTAGGTGGACACAAACAGAAGCTGATGTCACTCCCACTTACCCTGCATTGTTACTGACGGCAGTTAAGCTTTTCACCCCAGTCTTCAATAAACTGTTGATGAGGTTTTCTGGAATACCACATAATCCAAAACCTGTAATGGAAAAATAAATAGACAAATACATAACATACAGGATACAACTAGGTACTCACTGTGCAAGTACAGTAAAGGCAAATCGCGTGAGAGGAAAATGATATATTAAAAACCTTGGAATGGTTCCAGAGTAATTCTAGTTCTACATTTCTGGGATTACTGTCATGCTAAATACTGTACCTCTGTCTTTTTTTCCCCCTTGGCCAGAGGTCTGACACAGTGGAAAAAGCTCCACAATGTCATAGTGGAGGTGACTATAAATAGGATTTGACGTTGTAATGTCTGTGTATGGTTACTTTCCAGTGTTTGGTCACAAACACATTAGTGGATTCAAAAGACAGGTTAAGGACTACTGATGAATAAAGTAGTGCTATTAGTTTAAGTATTAGATTAAAAAATGGTCAAACCACAATTTTTAACTTAGCTTTCAGTATTTTTTTGTTTTATTTAACATTTAATTACATGCAGTATTTGGCTGTTTGCGTATATTAACTTTGTCTTACCGCCGACCAGAACAGTGGCTCCATTTGGGATGTCTTTTACTGCCTCTGTAGGATCTGAGTAAAACTCTGAGCTTCTCTGGTTAGAGGTTGAAAAGTAACAGCTACAGGCCTGCAATAAGCAAAGTAAAAAGGTAAATATAACTTACAAGTATGGCATCATAATCTGTAAAAGGTAAAAAACGTTTAAAAAAAATGCCGGAGAACGGCTGATGTTTGTACAGTGTTAATGTCCGATCTGCCTTTGTTAGGTTGGGGGGGGGGGGGAGCAAAAGATAAGCAAAACCGCTGAATAAATCCTACAACAAAAGGGGCACAGATTAACCATTGAGTGCAACCCACTGAATCCAAACCCAACAGTTAGTCCAAGACTTTAAATTCCTCTGAGTCAACAAAGATTAACTCGGACTACATTTTTGGCGGTGGGACATTTTCAAGTGCTTTGTCGTCATTGTTTTTGTACTAAAAATGGCAGGAATTACAAAGGGCCAACTGATTAATACCTGTGTAGGGATAAAAGTACCAAAAAAGATACTATTATGGTGCCTGTGGTGTACAACTAGATTATAAAGGGATGCCTATTTATCGGCCAATTTCATTCAATTCATTGACAGCAGTAACTGGTAGTTATTTAAATTAATTCATTTATGATCATTCAAAGACAGGCCTTAAAACACCTAAACAGTATAGCCTTTTTTATAATGATTGCATTGCCTCTGTCACAAAAACAGAGCATGAATGTTATAAGGCAAGAGTTTCGTAGACGTAGACTTCCTTTATTGTCATTACACACACACACACAATGAATCTGGTAACGAAATGTCATAGAATTGTCAGCTGATG
>JAPTHA010000029.1:23134207-23145767 GCA_029814585.1 Gymnapogon annona
AAAAGTGCACAGTTGATGTAGTCGAGTGTAACTGCAGTGCAAATATGGCTACACTCACAGTCAATATAAATAATAAATAATCAAAATAAGATGGACAAAGTAACAATGTAAACAGTACTATAAACAGTGAAAATACTATATATCAGTGTAATATAGTATAATATAGTATATGGGAGACAGTTGATTTTATAATCCACGTTTCACAACCTATGATGTCTGCGGTGATTAGAAGAGGAAACTGTCCATAACAAAACAGTGACTATTACTTGATTTCATGTAAGGAATCTTTAGTCATAAATAATGCCCAGCTGATGGGAAGTCTTTGAATGACACTTCCTTTTGTCTTTTGGGGCCACGATCACTTGCAAATAACATGAAAGCCAGTCAGTGAATGGAACAAAACGAACATGGATTTGTATGGTGTCACTTCAACTTCTATCTTCAACTCCTGCATCATTTAAATCTGCTTAATTGGCTGATGCGCGCGCGACACATGACACACAATATTGAAACCCACATTAAAGCTTTGGCTTGCAAAGTTGCAAACGCGATGCAGCGGGGTTGTTGTGCAACTCTTGGCAAAGAAGGATATACGTCGACGAAGCAAAAAATAAAGTTATACAAGACGAAAAAGAACCATGAATTGGCAACGTGTCCACGTCTCCGCAACTAAGCTAACTTACTATAAATAACAACACAGCGAAGATTTAGGACCTGTTCATTCTGCTAAAACCCGTCCACGGCTACGGTCTGCGGACCGGTTCAACTTCAATTCACACACACATACCGACCTTGCTCAAAGGGTGGTTAAATTTGGTTCTGCATGGGCCAGTGAGGCTTTTGAGGAGTACATTCTCCGTTCGGCACAAAGCTTTGAGGGCCGCCATGTTTTTTTTTGTTTAGGTTTTTTTTTGGGTGCTAAACACACACAAGAGGATGAGCCGTTTAGCGGAAATGCCGTAAATCTTCAGCCGGTAAAACGCAGATCATGAAGGCTGAACGGGGTGAAATGTGAGGCTGTTAGCATTAGCTCGGATGCACAAAAAGTCAACTCTTGAATGACATTGGCCGGTAACAGCGCCAGTGGGCTGGAACACACGCCGTGGATGGGCAGGACCTGCAACCTAAGCTAATAGACGGGCTCGTGGACTCATTTACATGTAACCCTTTCACTGCCGCGATACAAAAAATGGACACAGTCACCGGATTTTTTTAAATCAACGGCGTCCAACTCTGGAAAAGTCAGAAACGCCGCATTTATATGTATTTACAAGCGATGCTCTGGATCATGCTCAATTGTTCCAGAGTGAGTGAGTGAGAGAGAGAGAGAGAGAGAGAGAGAGAGAGAGAGAGAGAGAGAGACGTGCGCAGAACGTGCTCGAAAAACGTAAACAAACGCAGACAGGATGCGTCACTCGGGATGAATATGACATTCTTTGGGCACGTGAGTAATCCCTCTGCTCACGTGACGATTACTTTTTAGTCATGGCCGACGACTACAGGCGACAAGGTTTCGAGTTGGAGAGAAGGATATTTGAGTTGGACGTTAAGTGTTCTAGTCTCAGAGCAGAGAAACAAGGTATCGGTCGACTTATAGTAAATGTTTGTTTTTGGGGCCATTTTCAGCTCCATGCGTGCATAGCTAACAACCTCCCTCAGTTTACTAGCTAGCCAAATAGCAAGCTAGCTAATGTTATCTAATGTAGCTTGCAACTATAGCAACAGCTGCTGCCTGATGAAACGTTGACAATATATATGTGGGCCATATATGAGGCGTCATAGCATGGATTTAGTCATGTATTTATAACGTTTTATAATACTAACCTTGGTCACCGGCCGATAATTGTTTATAAATGTTTAATTTTTAGTTAACGGCTAGCGTTAGTTGGCTAACGTTAGCTAAAATGCATCTACGATGATAGGTATTGGAGTGTAACAATGAAACATGATGCAACAGGGAGTTCACGATAAGTTGTTGATTTTATACAATTTTGATTCATATATCTTGCTATTCTTGGTCCTAAGCAAATGCTATTAAGTATTTCATTGACATTTTCGTGCGGGAGTCATTGTTTTTAATTTCTAGCCAATATCACTTCTGCGCCCGTTAACTTGTTTTGCATGGTTAATGTTGCTAGGGTAAACAATAATAACGGAATGTTGTTACTGTCACTAAGGCAGTGAAACAATGTTCAACAGTTACCGTAGAAACGTGTGTCTTGAGTTGAAGTAGATCTGTAATTGGCAGTAATGTAATTTATCATTCTTCCATAGATGATGACTATTTACAGAATGCGTCTGCGATACTAGACAAGTTGAAAAGCTATTACAGACAAGGAGGGGAGAGTAGCAGCCTTTCCAAGCTGCTTCAGGATTACACACAGGTACTTCATGACAACTTCATTAAAGCTAAAGGAGCTACAAATAATCAAGTTCTTTATATCAAAATTGTTTTGAGATTGTAGTTTATTTGTAGGAAAATGTCAATCTAATGAGCATGATTCAGGTCTGAGTCCAAGTTGAAATTGTCAAAGTGTAGTTGTGTAAATAAGGAACAGCAACAAATATTCATTATTTCATAATGTTGAAACAGCTAGTGGTTGGCAGTTTTGGTTGAAATGCAATGTGCCTTAATCGTATAATCAAAAGAAATTGAATCTTATCAGTCCTACTGAGCCATCTTGAGATGATCTATGAATTTTAGGGTACACACTATATAAATAAGCATTTACCACTTTTACTATTTTCATTTGGGTTATTTGGTACAATTGTAATTCAATTGAAAAAAGATGCTTGATTAAAGAGTGAAGCAGTTAACAGAATTAAACTGTCTTGATTGCAAACTGTGCAGTTGCTCAGTACGTAATATGCAGATTTTTGTTTGCTTTCTTTCGTAGGTAATCTTAGACATCACATTTTATGAAGAGAATAAACTGGTGGACCAGGAGTTTCCTGAGGATTGTTCACCATTCAAAATCCAGCAGCTTCTGCAAGACTTGACGGAGCCAGAGGTTTTGGCAGGGAGACTAGCTCCAGCCCAAGAGGTTTGTGTAAAGACACGATACTAAATTGTATCGTGGTAAATAAATAGTTGTATCAACATGGTAACTAAACTACACTTCTCATAATTGGATATAATCAGCATTGGATAATTCCTAGAGCTCACATGACTGGAAGATACAATGCTTTTTTGTGCTGAATCAAAATAGAATCTGCTATGCCTTTTGTACAACCATTCTTTCTGTTTAAGAAATGTCTTGGACATTATCAAACAACCACCTAAGCAATTGACTACATTACTTCATTTAGAGGAAAGTTCTTAAAATATAGTTACATCTGTTTGACAGCTTCTCACAGCTTTACTGTGATAATTTTTACACTTGTCTGTGATAGGTGCAATCTGTGCTGGGCCTGGAGCTTTTAGAATGCCTTTACTGGAGACGTGGAGCTCTGCTGTACATGTACTGTCACACCCTTCATCAGCGAAAGCAATGGATAAAGAAAAACAAGGACACGTTCCTTAAGGTACCACACAGTTAAACAAAAAAGAATATTAAATATTCCCAGACACAATTTCAGATATGTGTGATTGAAATAGATGTTAAATGTCCAACCTTTTTGTTTGAATGTGTTGATATTGGGTCTAATGATGCTGTTACTGTTATTTTCTTAAAGTGTATTCAGGAAGGTGTACGCTACCTAATGCGAATGCTCCAGGTGAGAAACTCTGTCAAACTCAATGATGGGGTGGTGCTTCATGACACTGCAACAGCAAGCTTTCTATCTGAAGGTATGGCCAGGGAACATCTGTATTTTTTTAAGTTTCTGTCATTACAATCATTAATGTATTCTAAATAGTTATGCACATATTAATCCTCATAATAATCTTACTGTGATGGGTGGAGCTGTTCTTTTTGAATGGTACAACAGATTTTGATCAGTATGTGCTTCTGTTTTTGGCCAGGTATCTTTTCAGATACGCACCTGTTGACAATGATGTACATTGGAGAAATGTGCTTCTGGGCAGTTAAGTACGAGGACTGCGGCGCCGACTCTATGGAACGTAAAGAAGATCGCCTCCAGTTTCGGGACATTGGCACGCAGATCCTCAATAAATATGTGCTTGCCTGTGAGGGCCCTCTACAGGGCCAGGGATGGAACACAGAGAATGCCAAGGAAATCCTTAGTATTTTGCAGTGAGGCAGCCTGCTTCTGTGTTGAAGTTACCTTCAGACACAGTTATATGATCAGTATTCATATGCGTCTACCCCAGTTAAAATGGAATTCACCAGGAGGGGTATAAGATTGTGAAGGGTTAAGGGGAGGCACACAGAGAAATTTGAAGGCGTTTTTGATCAGAGTCCACAGGCAACCTCAACCCTTGCCCAGTGGTCCTGTCCAAAGCAGGTGAACGAGAGTTAAAAGTTTAACATAAGCAGTGTGAACCTGGCAGGGACTGCAGAGGAGGTGGTTGAATTATTTTTACCCTGTCTTGCTGAAGAAGCAGTTATCCTAATTCCAGACCGAGGAGTGGGGCATTTATTTTGCTCTAGGAATGTGTTATGATAACATAAATATTAATATAAAAATGTTATTAATAAAATTGACTTTTTCATTTTTTAAGATTGTTACAAGTTTAAAAATAAGAGACATTGCACAGTAACATTTTTATTTATTGTTTTATTGCCATTTTGTTATGCTTTTAATATATTACAATTGCATACATATACATTATAATATATAAGAATGTGTGCATGAAAATGCACACAAAAGCTAAAGGAGTTCGAAAGTTTTTGGACAATGATGTCCACATTGTCCTTTGAAATATGTCCAGATTTGTTGATACCAGCTTTGTAAAGCACCACTTGTATTTCCATTTATTGCAAATTCCATTTTTCTGCCACTTGAATAACTTTAATAGTATGACTATTAATTGCGAGTCTGTGTTTGGGCGAAATTTATTTTCGTTTTTTATGTCTTCGTTGACAATAAACACGTTGTAAGAAAACGCGTGTATTTGACATGACGATTAAAACTGGAATTGTGCAACCACAATACCCACAATCCCTCAGTGCGGCCAGCCATACGGAAGTAAACAGCGGAATGACGGTCTGACTGGATGTGTGTCCCACGGATATATTTTTCATTCACGAACCCTGATCAGCGGCGTTTGTAAGGGGGTTTGGAAACGTGTGTGTGTGTGTGAAGTCATGGCTGAAAAGATCCAAGCGTCTTTGGTGATCCGCAGCTTGCGCCGTTTCAGGGACAGATACTTCCCTCACAGCGGTGTCGTGTCCGCCGTGAGGGACGCCGATCAAGTGGACGTTCAACCGGGATTGTTGGATAATTTGCCGGTGAGACTTATTCCTCCATTAGTTACATTTACAGACTTTTATTGTCTCTACATGTTTTAAGTTGAATTATTAAGAGGTAAGAAAATTTAGTCAAAATTACAAGTCGCCCACATCAACGTAAAATATACATGAAGGAAAAACAGTGGCCTCATCCAGGGGTCTCAAATCGGGGGCCAAATTCGACCAGAAATTGTCCCGAAGTGGGCGGGGCCAGTAAAATAACACAATTGCATAATGGCAACTCCAAACTTTCCTTCTATGATGAAAATGGTCATGTCTACAATCTGTCCTTTAAAACAACTTGAACAACAATAACAAACCTCAAAATTCTTCAGAAAATAAGTCATATTATACATCAGTTTATAATTTATACATGTGCATTACAATTTACAGATCACAATTGTTCTACAAAAACATTTACTTACAGGTAGAACACTGATGAAATGGACTCATTTCAGGTTTAGCATTGTTCAGGTTATGTGTTTTTTTCTGAAATGATACTTTGTTTTAGTGTAAATGCAGGGAAATTACATGAAAAGGTTCACATTTCCATAGAGAAATTTTGAAGTTGTATTTATAGGTTATTATATTTTCCCCAGTCTGTACATGGAATCAGAACTCTAATATTTACAAACATCTTAAGATGCTTTTTTTGCATTTTAACAAGTTTATCTCACGGGCCGGATTGGAACTTTTGCTAGGCCGCATTTGGCCCCCGGACTGCATGTTTGACACCCATGGTCTAATCAGTTGTCATCAATAGCTCATGATTGCCAATTATCGGAATTATTAAAAGAGGTTTTGCTCTGAATTTTGTTAAAGTGTGTTAATATTTGTAAACTTTTTGACTTGGATTTCCATTAAAATGCTGTTATTAAATACTGGACATTTTTTGTTATTTGCATCAGAAATAAAATGTTAAAAATGAAACTTTTGGCAGGTTATGTGAAAATGAAATGAGAAAATTAATGTTTGGAACAAGGTGTATTATATATTGTTATTCTATATGTGTATGTAAAAGACCAAGATGGTTTTTTTTTTTTAAATGTTCAGTAGTTCCTCAGTGACAAATGTTGCCTTTGAGTAGCAGCCGTCTTCTCATTAGATCAATAGTGACCCACGTTTTGATAAAAATACTTTTATTTTGGAAGTATTTTGCTCATAACTAAATAATCATCTGAAAAGTTGGAATGATGAAATCATCTGTCTCAGTTTTATTGATGAATTCACTTTTGACAAATTATTTAAAAATAATAAAAAAAATTAAACTTACTTTCGCTAAGATATTTGGAAATCAGATTACAAAATTGTCATTTGGAACTAAGTGCATTCTAAAGTGTAGTTGTATATGTGCACGTCAAAGGCCAAGATGAAGGTTTTTTTTTTTTTTAAATGCTCAGTGGTTCCCCGGTGACGAACTTTGCTTGTGAATACCGGTATTCTTTTCATTAGTGACCCACGTTTAGGTTTAAATACTTTTATTCTGGAAGCATTTTGCTTAAAGCTAAACAATCATCTGAAAACTTGTAATGTTAGAGTTAGCTGCCTCGGTCTTATTGTTGAATTCACTTTTGACAAATGAGGATTGAGGCCAATGGAGGAAGAACCAGTACAAGGATTAGATAAAGTATTTGAAATGTTTTGTTAATTCTGTACATTTCCTCCCCCCTCAAAGGTAGATTTACAGTTCTTGGTCATGACCTATCTGTCTCCTGCGGACATCTGCTGTCTCGGAGCCACTAGTCACTACTGGAGGGGTATGGTTAGAGATCCATTACTGTGGAGGTTTTTCTTGCTCAGAGATATGCCACACTGGAGCTCCATAGACCATTTTTCCATGCCTCAACTGGAGCTGCTAGAATCACCTCTTGTCAATGAAGATGAGAGCCTGGACGACAGAGAGGAGTGGGAGGCCAAAAGGAACCCAAAAGTTGACTACATGGCAGAGTGGGGACCCTTCTCTTTTCTGCATAACTTCATTCAGAGGAGTCGTCGACAACATTTGACAAAAAAGATTTGACGTCCTTTGTTTTCACTAGATACCTGAAAGGCTGTCCATCCTGCAGACAACGATGGCTTCCCTCAAAAGCGCCATATGGAGTGGTGACGTCATTCTTTCAATCTCTGGTGCCTTCATCTGAACCACGCTATGCCATGTTTGGCCCTGGCATGGAGCAACTGGATGTGTCTCTGGTCACAAGGATTATGCATTCTCCAGATGTACTTCCTGTATCGGGGACTCCACAGCGGCAGATAGACGGTGAGGTGGCTGCAGTTGCGTTTGTCCGCCACCAGATGGCGCAATTCAGCTTAGAATTGAATCAAGTGCCCGAACCAAACTCTGCCTTTCTAAATGACAGGAATCGGCTCAGGGATCAGTTACATGGTCAACAGCCAACATAAATTCAATATCCTGACTCTGTACTCAACAAATAGGTAAGTTCTTAAAGGCTGTGACTCGTGCGGTTAACTTATTTACATTTTTGTTTTGTTTTTTTTGTTGATTGTCTCTGATCCTGTCGCTGTGGGTTGTGAGTGTATGAACGAAACTGTAATATTGTCTTACGAAAATTTTTTTTTTAATTTGGTTCAGTTTTTCAAAATGTTGTGTAATTTTATATATATATATATACATATATATATATACACAGTATATATATTTTTTTGTTACAGTTATTCTTCTTTGTGTGTGCAGGGCAGAGAGAGAAAGAGCCAGAGTGGAAAAGCAGAGCATCAGTAATAAGCTCTTTAACCTCGAAGGAGCAGATGAATCTGGGCGTCAGGTTTACAGTCCTGCTCCTCACGTCCAGCAAGTGTGTCAGGTGGTGGATGGCTTCATCTACGTAGCGAATGCGGAGCATGACGGAGGTGAGGTGTTCACATCTGCACCTGCTCTTCTGTTACCTCATGTTACATCATATCTGTCATGGGTCGCCTTTCCCATCACAAACAGATCGATTTGTTTTGTTTTGTTTTTTTTTTCAGATGAGGGTGTATCTGAGGCGGCTCAGATCCGGGCTGTGCTGAACCCTGCCTGGGGCTCATCATCCAGACCTCTGCTGGTGTTCTCGTGTGTGTCAAGAGAAGAAGGGGAAGTACTGACAACTGGTGGTAGTCGAACCCGAGTTCCCTGCGTTCACATGGCAAAGAGACTTGGCCTTCCCCAGCTGACCAACCCGTGGATGGTAACAACTGTTTTTTCTTTTTAAATAACATATTATTTTGATTCTTCATTAGACAATATTACAGTTACATTTATATGCCAAAAGACAACACTCCCGACCCGTTAATGACAAGATCAGAGACAACAGACAAAACAAAACCATAAATAAGTGAACTGCATGAGTCACAGAGAGACATATGTTCACCTCTGACTTCTTAAGTCCTAGAAGCCCTGCTTGGGTATATAGACCTGAACCAATGTGGTGCCCTGGTAAATTTTCCTTGTGGTTTATAAATGGTTCCATATCTTGTCGGACATCCTGCTTCTTTTTTTCATCCAGTAGGTTATTTTCTACAGGTTCACGCAACTGTTCACTTCTTCAACCACATCTCGATTGGAAAGGGTGTGGGGTCTAACAACTTCTTGATCTCTAATGGATAAAAAACCTAAACTGCATACTCTGATTAACGTCATTTGCATTTGAATTAACACGCGTGCCACAAATCTTCTCCTCAGGTCCAGGATACAGTTGCGGAATCACTGTCAGGTCTGCTGGATGGCATTTCGTGGCTGCTGAGATGCTCTGGAGTCAAAGTCCATGGTAGATAGTTGCTCCACTCATGTTGCTGCCAAATAGATTATGTGTACAGACTTCATAGATATGTCTTCCCAAAGACACAGACAACCTATGGCGTTGTCTTGCGTAATGTCAATCACATGTGCACCGCAGGATCAGAACACTGCCTGTGAAATAAAGTGGATGAGCAGAAGAAGTGAATGGATCCCCCCCTAGCTGTTCATATGGACAGATAGAGGACATATGATATATTTTTGCTGGGAAAACGAACAACAAAAAGTTGTAGATAGACATACTGTATATTAAAATTGAACTCACTGGCTTGTCTTTTTGACCAATGGGATTTTCTATGGATACATTAACATTAGGTAATGTGGTTGCTTGGTCTCTGCAGACACGTCTGGCATACAGCCAAACAGGATCAGGATCAGCAAAACGTCATGTGCGGATACATGTATTTAACCCATAAAGACCCAGTGCTGCTTTTGTGTCAGTTACCAAATCAATGTTTCTTTCTGTTTAACCCTTCTTAAATGATTTATCACCATTTATGATAATATCCTCTTTCTGTAATGTTTTTTTTTTTTGTGTAAATGAGATATTTTCCTATGTTTAATCCCCTGATCATGTCAATGTTGATTGAAGCTCAAAGTAAATTTAAAGGTTATTGTATAAGAAACACAGAAAACTGAGGATACATCGTGAAATTTCCCCTCGTGGGACTAATAAAGGTATATTCAATTGAGTTCAATTAACTGAACATAAACACTGTGTCTCCGGACACTGTCATTGATTCAACTCCATGAATTCTACTGGTGAATCAATGTTGTAGAGGATGATGGTGTTTCCATGGTAACTGCGGAGCCTCTGAACATCCAAATAGCTCATATCTGACGACCATGAAAAGATGGCAAACTGTATTTTATGCCAATTATTGACATATATTGCTAGGATTAGTGGATCAACAGCTATTATTAGTAGATGGGTTTGTTGCCGGGGGCTGTTTGAGTCTTTATTAGTTAAATCCACTTTAATTTTGTTTTTTTTTTTACCTTCAAACAATGCTTCTCTTGAATGATTTGTAACTTTTGGAGACAGACACGGAAGCTTTTTTTTTTGCAGTTAAGGTTGATTAGACAGTCCACGTTGTTCTCTTTTATAGAAAACTTCAGTCAGAACAGCTGTTTTTTTTTTGGAGATTGTCAGAAAATAAACTGATCCGCTATAAGTACAACAGAAACTAGCACACGTTACTTTTTACACTTTTGTTCTGCACAGATGAAATCATCAAGCCGAAACATGTTTTGCTGACAGGCACATTTTGCTATCTTTTGACAGAACTGGTTTTTCTATTTCCCGCCCCCAAAGTTGAGCTAAACAGTTGTTGCAGGGAACTTGTGGGATGTGTTTATCACATAAACATGAACCCTGCAGGAAATGAAGCATCTGTGTGTCATGGTAAATGACTAGTTTGTGACTTACCTTAGATATCATCTTTAAAATAAACAGGTACAGTGATGTAAGATGGGAAATCAGTTGTCGCTTTAATTTAGAATATTTAACATCAAAGCCATGACATGAATATATTTTTGTTATTGCTGATAAGAATGTCGTGTATGTTATTGTTCACTATAACATGGAACTCAACATTCACTAAATGAAATGGAGATGAACTAATGTGTCGAACAGTTCATAATAAATGAAGAGGTTGCAATAAATAATTGAAATGCCACTATAGCTATATTTATTTGATAATTTGGTTTTAATTGACACACATTAACAAGTCAGTTCTGTATTCTCCATCACTGAAAGCCGGTGTCAGACTTTTAATCATATAATAAGTGTTGCGAAAACATCTCTGTAAGAAAGAGCAGTGTAACATTCTTTAATAATGAGAGAATGAAAAAGGTCGCTCTGCTTTGTTATAGTAAATAATTTTGCTATTGTCACTCATTTTCTATTTTTTGCAGTTTGCGTCAGGTTTCTTATTTCATGTAAGTTACTCTCACTCTACCCTTACAGCTCCCGTTTTATATAACCATTAAATAATAGTGTTACGTAATTTCTCCACTAAAATAAATCCGATCTTTTAACTCCTCAGGTCTAAAACCCAACCCAGTTAAAGATATTTCCTTCGTTTTGTGTTGAATAATGCGCTGCTGTTTCCCACTTCATTCTTTATAAGGGTGACCACTGTATAAACACTGAGCAGGACCGTGTTTCTTTGACCACCAGGAGGAACTGCTACATTCAATGTTTTTTTTTTTTTTATAATAACTTCTGTACATCTGTGACTATTGATTGTAATGTTAAGGATTTAGAATGCTGGACATAAGCAGTACCTTATATAATAATAGTAGTTCGATTAACAAATCAGTGTAGAAAGGTGGCTGTAAATAATATTAAATTAAAACATATTGTGGCAAAATCCTTCAGGTTTGCCACCGGTATGTCCAGCTTGGACCC
>JAPTHA010000029.1:23622340-23632572 GCA_029814585.1 Gymnapogon annona
CATTTCGTTACCAGATTCATTGTGTGTGTCTGTGTAATGACAATAAAGGAAGTCTAAGTCTAAGTCTAAGTCTAATTCTAAGTCTATGTATCTTCTTGTCCAGGGTTATCACCCCCCTTCCTTAACCCTTGAGTATCTGGGATAGGCTCCAGTGACCCCTGCGACCCTGCAAAGGATAAAGCGGGCTCAGAAAATGAGTGTGTGAGTGTAATGTATCATAATTATGAATGCACATATATAATTTCAAGTTGACCATCTTGTTCAATCGCACGTTTTTCTGCTTAGTTGAATTGAATAGAATGAATAGAAAAGGAAATCAAATAAATATTCAATCCCATGATTTAATTAAACAGTCCGCATAAAAGAGCGCCCTCTACTGACTAAAAAACCCCAAAACAAAACACATTCATCGAGGAGAGTGGTTTCTGCTTGCTTGGTTCAAAGTGTAAATACCTGTCACCAGGCAACGGTCATCGGCGTCCTTGAGTGCGCAAAGGATTCTGGGAATCCGAGGCCCGACGATTGAACGACCGCCCTTTTTTGGAGCAACGAGAGTAGAACAGCGGTACATACGTCGAGGGAAATATAATCGCCAAACAACTGCCTGAACCTGTGTAATCGTGCTCGAGGTATGTATGTGGGTTGTTTTAAAGGCCTACGTTGCCCCTTAGTTGGCGTAATTAGGAAATCTGTCTGGGAAAAGTGTATTTAATGCGCGGTTTGATGACGTAATGTTGATTGTCAAACACGAAATGGCGAGTGTGCTAAGAGGCCCGTTACCTACAGCACTCTGGGATTTTAGTATGTTTATTCTCCTCGTTTTTGGACTCTTAAACTATTACATGGGTGTGTGTCATCCTGGTAAGTTTGGCGTTTATTGTATATATTTCTTTTCTTAACAAATTGCCTTACTTTGGTCTTCATAGTATGTTTGCTAGTTAAGCTAATGTTGAGCTGAGCTAGCATTATTTGCTACGCTAGCAACCAGTTGTCGCACTGGGAGTATTGGTGCATTAAGCCCTTAATCTAATGTGGCATATCAAGATCAGCCCTAAGTATCAAGCGATTTCTTTTTTCGTTTTTGCAAAATCGTTGTCAAGTGTCGTTTAACCAGCTGTTGTTTAAGTCGTTTTTGTGGGCCTAGGATTTGTGTCTGTCACTTTCTTCAAAACAAACGTGCTGCCTTGAGATCTAAGTGTTTATAAATCAACATTTCTTCTAATGAAGTATGAACTTGTCTTGGACTTTTTCAGTTAACGGAGATACCGAATTTAACATTATAAAACATGTAACTTAAACGGCGTTAAGCCGCCTATTTCAATTGTTACAGGAGCAATTGCATTTCAACTATATTCAACTAGAACTGTTGGTTTTCTGCAAGGTATGATTTATTTTACTTTGTGGGAGGAGAGGATTTTTTTAATTCAATAAGTTGTTTGTAATAAATTGAGGGCGTGACTCAACTGGTAACAACGGACTCTCTTTTAGACCCAGACTATTTGAAGTGATGCCTTTAAATTTACTCAATAGATTGCAGTTCACTTCTAACTAGGGTTGTATTTTCACATCCATGTTTTCATGGTAGCTTTAGGTGTATCTGTGTCGAGAATTTATAGTTGCCTGTCACTTTGTGCCCTAGAGTGTGATCAGCTGTACGATGGCAGCTGAGGTGGACATTGAACTGGAAATGGATGAAACCAATGAGTTTCCGGCCCATTACAAAGTCATGATGGACAAACTTAATGAACAACGGCAGCTCGACCAGTTCACTGACATTACTTTGATTGTCGATGGTAAGAAGATGCTGATGCTATTAAACATTGTCATCCTTCCTGGTAACTGAAGTTTTTAATGCTGCAAATATCCATGATTCTTTTCTTTTGTAGGACACCAGTTCAGAGCCCATAAAGCAGTGTTGGCAGCATGCAGTCAGTTTTTCCATAAGTTCTTCCAAGATTTTACCCAAGAGCCACTGGTGGAGATAGAAGGTATTTACAATTTCAATTAAATCCTTGAATGGCTTCCCGCTTGTATAGATGACTTCTGAGAAGTTTCTGCATTACCAAAAACAGCTTTTATATAGCTATGTTTTTCTTTGGTCCACTTTTAGGAGTTAGTAACACAGCCTTTCGCCAACTGATGGAGTTCACCTATACAGCCACGCTGGCTGTCGCTGGAGAAGAGGAGGCATATGATGTGTGGAAGGCTGCTGAATATCTCCAGATGCAGGAAGCCATCAAAGCCCTTAACAACAAGTAAGACTTTAAATATACAAACCAGATATTGCCTAAGAAACTGACACACATCACTGTCTGGCTGTAATCGGTCCCAGAGGTATACATGTAACAGGGACATCATTAAGCAGCAATGTGGATATGTAATTTGTTGTAATTACACACAATTTGCTTATTTTATTTTCGTTACTTTAGTTAATACCTGGCAGGTTAGGTTTTGGAGTCAGTAAATTGAATATACCTTTATTAGTCCCACGAGGGGAAATTTCACACACAGCAGCGTAATACAAAGAGGAGAAAAAAAAGAACAGAACAGATATGCAACACATGAACAACATATGAACTTTTCATTTGATAAAATACCCTATGGGTACTTTATAATGTGACGCTGTGCATTATAATTACTGTTTTCGCGGGCATAGGTTAGGTTGGACTATCATTGGAGAAGAGTATAATTTCTACTGACTGAATGTTTGGTATTGGTACTGACTGGAGGTCTATGTTTTACCCCGTTTTCATCAGAGTCAATGAGCAAAATAAAAAGACACTGCCTCCTTTTAAAGAAAAACACAACGCAGACTCAGACTATATACCTGGTGCACATACGGCCGGTTACATACAGATGTACCTTACACATGCTATCTTGTTTTCAGGATAAATGATAATTCTTCATTACCATCAAAACGAAAACGTAAAAAGAGGAAAATTGCAGAGACATCCAATGTGATCACAGAAAGCCTCCCTTCAGTAGAGGGAGAACAGGTCAGTATTTTCATAGTGTTGACCACTGTCAAAGTAGCTGATGGTTTAATTGAAGGAAGCTGACTGAAGTTTGTGTTGCTATGAGTGTCTGCGCCAAAAGAATGATCACAAATGACCCTTTCCCTTTTGTAAGCATATGGTCACGTCTTAATATGTATGATATTCTCCAGGTCGAGATTGAAGTTTTAGGGGAAGGGCCAATTGAAGTGGAGGAGTCTGGACTTGAGGAGGTGGTAGACGCAGTGAAGAACGCCCAAGCTGCATCAGATGACTCTGCTTTAGCTCTGCTTGCTGACATAACAAGCAAATATCAGCAAGGGGAACCAACGTTGCAGGTGATTAAGAAAGGCGATATAGAAGAGGTATGTTGTTTTTATAAATTGTTCCTCCCAAGCTAGTTTTGTTTCCTGGTTTATTTATGAGTTGAAACTGTTTAGTTTTGATATGGGAAAAGTTCAAGATGTTTCCTTATTCTTTGTGTTTATGCTAAGCAGGAGATCGCATATCAGGAAGAAACGGTAACCGCCTCAAAAGTGCTGGAGAATGTCGAAGTTGTCGAAGTCCAGATTTCCCAAGTGGACAATATGTTCCGTTGCAACAAATGTGAGCGGAGCTTTAAGTTGTACTATCACCTAAAACAGCACCTAAAGACGCACCTGGGGTCGTTGGAAAAGCCCCACGTGTGCAGCCATTGTGGGAAAGCTTATACAAGGGAAGGCGCATTGAAGCAACACGTCAGCACGTTTCATTTCGATGCAGAGGAGCTGGCTCGAAACCAGAGGCCCCAGAAAAAGGTGCACGTTTGTGAATACTGCAAAAAGCACTTTGACCACTTTGGGCACTTCAAAGAGCACCTACGGAAACACACTGGTGAGTATTTGAAATGTGTGTAGAATTCAGCTTCTGTGTATTATCAATGTATTAAATTTCTAGAAAAGTGACAATCAGGCTGCTGGCATTAGAAATATTTTGGCTTTTTGTTTCTCACACACACTCAAAAATGCACAATGTTGTAAACATGCTAATCTAGTTGTATTATGGATTCTGTGGCATTGTGTTGTTGTGTTTCGTGATTAGGTTTCTCAGCACCAAAACATCTGGTTAAGTCGACATTAATGACAAGACCTGTTATACTACATTATTGAAAGCACTATTCAGATATTGTAAGTCTGAGTGAAGTGTGATGGATTTGCAATTTGCAAATTGAAATTTTTAGCCATTTAAAAGTTATTGTGATGGATGTATATTGTATTCACCGTTCACCCGGAGTACATCATAATATGCTTTTATGTGTGTCTTTTTCCTCGAGGTGAAAAACCTTATGAGTGCCCAGACTGCCATGAGCGATTTGCAAGGAACAGCACTTTGAAATGCCATATGGCAGCCTGTCAGAACGGGGCCGGAGCCAAGAAAGGACGCAAGAAAATCTACGAATGCCAGGTACAAGCAGCAATCAAGGACACATCGTACCAGTCAGTACTGCAGAGAAAAAGATTGAAAACGGACATGTTTATGTATAGAGAGTCTGTAAAAAAAAAAAAAACAAAAAAAGGTTAATTGACAGTTTGATTTTCAGTAGTGAATAATACTAGTTGCACGAGTGTTGTTTGATACAGTATATCACTGTTGCTTGGGAAATATGTCGTCATGATGTTTCCATTGTACATCCATATGTTTAGAGAAGGAGGATGCATCACGTGCCACTATACCAGATGGTATATAAATATACCAGGAATTCCAGCCATCCATCTGAGATTTTTTTGTCTTTACCATTTCATTGACACTATTTGGCAATCTTTTCAAATTTCACACACGTTTATTACTGCTAGAAGTTTGATGGTGGAATTTCAACTTTATGATTTTATTTTTTTTTAAACAACTTTCCAAATTTCAACTTTGACAACTCGTCCAACTGATATTCTCTGACAGCCTTCACACGATTCCTTTTCATATTTCTTTTCGTGTGCCTTTCTGTCCATTTTTGCCCTTTCTTCTTTTTTAGAAGATTTGAAAGTTAATTCTTGGTAGGCAGGTTATCAGTGAGCAGGAGGGTGAACCTTATGTACTTCATTTAATTATCACATTTGGTCAGTGTGTGTGTGTGTGTGTGTGTGTGTATATATATATATTTATATACACACACAGTATATTTATGTATATGTTCAGATTCTTCCTTTTTCAAATTTGTTGCATTACTGTAAATGAGTATCCAATCTGCATTTGTTAAGATTGGATTAGATTCAATTGTTTGTCCCGCTCCGGGAAAATTATAGCCGCTGTGTGCAGTTTATTAAAAGGGATTTGTGTTGTGTGATTTACCCATACGCTTGTAAGAGGACAAAGGATTGAAGATGTGTATATGACCAATGTAGACCATTCAATAAAGCGTTCTTTATATAAACTTATTTTATTGAGTAAGGTTATCTGATCATTTATATTTTCCTGTCTCACTGATTTTTTTTATTTTTTAAATAACTGTGATTCACTGTTTTCTCCACTGCCTCCTCCAGGTGTGCAGTAGTGTATTCAACAGCTGGGACCAGTTCAAAGACCATCTAGTGAGTCACACAGGGGACAAGCCCAACCATTGCACAGTATGTGACATGTGGTTCACCCACCCCAAAGACCTGAAGACCCACCTTAAGGACGTCCATTCCATGGAGGACAATAAAACAGAGGAATTAGTTATCACCGACTCTGCTGCCACCGCCGCCCTCGCCATCACAACACAGAACATAGAGGGAGCAGAAACCGTCCTTCTGGATGATGGCATCCAGGTGGAGCACGTCACTGTGGAGCCCATGGATGTGATGGAGATGGAGGAGACCACAACTGTTGTGGTGGAGGACGGAGGCATGACAGAGATGTGCGAAGAGGACGTGGAAAGGTTGAAGCAGGCCGGGGTGCAGATTCAGGTGGTGCGCGTGACCACGACGGAAGTAAACGGGCAGCAGGTGGTGAACTCTCAGGTGGAGGTGGAGATGGCGGGCGAAGTGGTTAACGTTGAGGAAGTGGAACAGTCGGTGGTCGTATGATGCTGTGAAAGCAGCCGTCACAGAGCACGGTGTCAAGTCATTGTTCACACGGAAATGTGCATGTGTGCCGCAGCATGTCGCCTTCATCGGTCCTCCTGTCTGCCATCACGCTGACTCGCTCAGCCCCCGTCACAGTCGCACTGAGCTCTGACGTACGGACGGAGATCAAAGGCACTTCTCACCAATCATCGTATTTATTTGGGAGCTGTTTTCTCTGATGCAGCGCTCTAGACGCCTCGGTGTTCATCAAAACATTTTTCATCTGCTTTTATTATTGTTTTTTTCCAAATGACATTGCATTTGTTTTCATTTTGGTCCATTACCATGACAATTTTACAATGAATGAAATACTTTTTTGCAGCTGATATAAGACCTGGTGGATGGTGCTGACCTTGATCAGTGCTATTGCTACACTTTTGTTTAACCATATTTTCATATTGACTGTTTTCTTTTTTTTTGAAGATAAAGACTGATATTGAATAAAATCAGTTTCCAGAATGAACTACTATTTTTGCATACAGCTGTAAAAATATACTGGTTATCTTAAAAGTATGTAGTGAGAAGTGTTTGATGATGCAATGCTGTTTGGTGTTTCATTTTTTATTTTATTTTTTAAATCCAGGGTTGAATTTCTATATTTTTTTAAACCTTCAAATGGATTTCTGGAAGGTCTGAAAGGTATATTTAAATAATGGTTTCCCCACTTAAGCAATAGAACCTGGAGATGAATAAAAAAAAAATAAACTCAGGCTGACATTTCCCATATTAAGTCGGTTATAGATTAACTCTTTATGAATGAATTATTAACTGAATAGGATTATTGTTCATTAACAAATGTGTCAAATTGGATGATTTTGAGTTAGATGCATATATTATCAACTGTTTGCTTAAACAACTTTAATGATAAATATGTTTATACCTGTGTAACAAATTATCTGAATGATCAAAATTATTTTAGTTTTCCACTATGGAGGCACTACTACTGAGTAATATAAAAATAAATACAAATATAATAGAAATATAAAATATATAAACTATATATATATATATATATTCTATATATAATATAAACTGAATCTTCACTAACAGCATAGAGGAAAGGGCTAAAATGAAGGATTCATTCACCATAAATAATACCTGATGTATGAAATATATGGTCCAGGTATGTGCATTTATCTGCTGAAGAATGCACATAAACTAAATTATTAGTTTCGTCCAAAAAAATGGGTAATTTTGGGGTGAACAAGTTATTTTTAAAGACACCTATTCTGCATAATTCTTATGTTTAGGCCAGGGGTGTCAAACTTTTTTGTTTGCTTGTTCAGGGGCCAAATTTAGCACAATCTGGTCTGAAGCAGGCTGGACCAGTCAAATAATGACAATTACATAATAATGTCAACTCCAAGCTTTACTTATATGATTAAATTGTTCATGTCTACAAACTTTAAAACAATCTGAATAACATTAAAACTTCAGAATTCGTGAGAAAAACAAGTAATATTTCACAATGTTTCACCTCAGTTTACATTAAAATTACACTAAACATTTCAGGTTAGGTTTATGTTTTTTTGTTGTAAAGTGATACTTTGTTTTAGTGTAAATACAGGGACATTAGATGAAAATATTTACATATCCGCAGAAAAAATGTTGAAGTTGCAAGTATTTCATGGTTATAATATTTTTCCCAGTCTGTATGTGGAAGCTGCACTATAATTAAGCAAATATTTTGGGTGTAATTTTTGCATTTTACAAATTCATTCCACGGGCCGGAATGTTAACCTTCACCCGGCTGTATTTGCCCCCTGGGCCACATGTTTGACACCCCTGGTTTTGGGTAAATAACCAAGCATGTCAAAGGACACGTTTGAAGAATCTATGAACTTAGCACACGTTGGGTCATCATAAAAAGAAAGTGAAAAAGGCTGCGGCCTATTAACCACTTACACCAACACCTTTAGGATACTGTGCTTCTAAGCTGTCATTAAAAGGCCAAAGGTCACCTGGGGAGGACCCACCGCCCTGTCCACCGGACAGCTCCCGTGGTACTGAACCAAAGTCATTCAGTGAGTCCGTCTGTAATTCTCACCTCTCATTGGCTGGAACATACCCGGTGACCTCGATTGGCCGCTGCTGATTGGTCGCTTCAGCCGCTCCTCAAGCCGATTTCCTTCACAACCGACTCATCAACCGGAGAGCAGCTGCAGAAGAACCAGTGCGTTCAATGTCACCGGGCACCGAAGCAAGATGATCTCACGGAGAGCTCAGTAAAGGCTGTCGCCGCGGGGCCTGGGAGATAATTCACTCAGGTGAGTTTATAAACGTAAAGGTATGTGATCGTTTGGAGTCCGGTAGCATCAGTTGATCTGTATCTCAGCGGGGAATGAGGCGCTGCGACGAGCTGTTGAACTGTTGACTATCAGTCAATGCGGATACACAGATCACTTTAATGTGAGCACATTTGTGTTTGGAGAAGTAAATTTCTATTTAGAAAGTCATCACATTATGTCATGATACTTATTCCTATAGGGCAGCTGTACATAAATAGAATCAACCCATTAGCTTTTAATAGGTGTATATTAGAATAAATGAAAGTACTGACTTGTACTGAATAGGATCATTAATCCTCTTACTGAGATTTGTTGTGTTGGCTGTACCAGTCCTTAAACCTTGTTTAATGTTTAATTACTGGGGGGAAAAAATGAAAAAGGGGATATAGAGTGTATTTCTTGGCATGCACTGGACACACTGATGCTTACACACTGACTTTGGTGTCCACTGTGATTCGGTGTCCAGTTTTGTCCAGAACAAGATGACAGCATCTTGCAATGAATGCTTGAGGAAGTGTGACTCCAGCACCTGTTGCACACCTGACAGGGACTCTGTGCTCTGTCTGTTGCTTAGAGTTTGGATCCCATCAGGGCACTTGGACAACACAGAGGCCTTGAAAGACGCCCCAGTGTCCTAATTGCATTTTCTGCTGTAGTTAAAGTCAGACTCCAAGATGCAGCTTCTTCTCAGGCGTCCAAACTCAATTAGGGCTGGTTAACTACTGATGTATTTGTCAAACAAAAGCAGTGCTTAGTTAAATTATTCACGAGCCTCTCGGCTGCGAGGAAAGGCAATCGGGATGTAACAAGAGGCTTTTAGCGATAATACCAGCTCACCTGCCTCTAATCTTTTATTTGTTTGCTGATTGCAACGAGAGACAGGAAAGATTCGAATGACTCGCCCAGATGTAAAACTGGAATGACACAAATACAATACACCACATGTCTTATCTGAGCCATAAAAGTATCTAACGTTGTATCTCCAATATTAACCCAGACTATAGTGTCATTGTCATCCCAGGCCGAAAGCTGAATATATTTACATATTTTTCTGAGCGCAAATAGATTTTTTTGTTTTAGACATTTGTAACACTTGCACTTGAATCGCGTTTGTTGGCGATTTTTATTCTTTTGATAGTCAATCAGTCGGAGCACATGAAACATCGAATCCCACATGCATTTTCTTTGATGCAAACCTCTTTGAAGAGCTGATAGTGAATCAGATTTCCAACAGCTCTTTATTTAAAGGGGAAAAATAGGTGAGCAGATAGATTCGGATTTAACCCACCTGATGCGGTACGTACTGTATCCGCTCCTCTGTGATGACATACTGTATACTCCCTGCAAACTGTGTCATGGTAACTTTTAGGCCTCAGAGACACCTCCGGGCCTCTGTGTGTCTCTGTTCAGGATGTAATGAGATTTAAACAGATGTATATACGCAGGGCTTGGGGGAATACTCTTAGGGAATGTACCTGCTGTACATTCAGTTGGAGAAATGATGTCCTTCAAGACCTCATTTTCCATCACTAAACGGAGGTGTTGTGTCAGAATAACATGGGAGGGCTTTATTTTGGCTGGTCGCACCTACACAGGCATACGTTTAGGCTCCGTATGTCATGGAAGGTATTTAGTGGTCAGTGTGTTTTCTTTCTTTTTGATTTCTTTTTTTCCCCGCTGGCTGTTTATAGTACTGTTTTACATTGATATGTGGTACTTTCACTGCTTATACTACTGTCTACTGTTTACACTAATATATAGTATTTTCACCATTTATAGAACTGTTTACATTGATGCGCAGTATTCTCACTGTTTATAGTACTGTTTACATTGTTACATTGACCATCTTATTTATTTCTTATTTATATTGACTG
>JAPTHA010000029.1:23636307-23647180 GCA_029814585.1 Gymnapogon annona
GACAATTCTATGACATTTCATTACCAGATTCATTGTGTGTGTCTGTGTAATGACAATAAAGGAAGTCTAAGTCTAAAATCTGAAATATTTTCCCCATAGATTCCAACAAGATCTCCCACTTCTGTTCCTAAGGCCCCATATAGTCCTCATTGTCACAGCTCTTTCACTGCTGAGTTCTTTATTCTTGTTAGCCATGCGTCTCAATTAACACACTGGAGAGCTTTGTGCTGAGGGCTCTATGTGTGTGTGTGTGTGCTTGTGTAGACGTATTTACATGAGTGTGCCTGTGCGCGTGTCTTCCTGAGGAAAGGATCTGTAAATGTGTGTGTTGGTGCATGCGTAGTATTTCTGCCTCAATGGATATAATGGCAGTAAAGGAGAGAGAATGGGGGTGCGAGCAAAGGTGGAATGTGGGAGAGGACGGACGTTAAAGCACTCGGACAGAGTGGAAGAATGGTAAAAAAAAAACCCCAAAAAGCAGAGTGTTTTAGTGATGAAACGTAGACATGGTTTCGCAGCGTTTGATTGGAGGAGACGGGTTGCCTCTACCACAGCCACAAACAAGCATTTGGATGGAAATAATGACTAATTCTTCATTCACAGCTGCTGGGGACGGGCTCTCATGTTTTCCGTGGTTGAAGAGGCTGCTGATGCCAGCGCTGTGATCAGCAGCACGGTGCAATAGGCACAAGGATCCTCACACAAATGATCAATGGCCTGGTGAGTAAGAGTTGGCAAAGCTTTTTTCATTTCCTGAATGAGTGTTAGCAGTCTGGAGGCGGATCGCATATTTATACCCACAGATTTTATATTGCATGTCGGCTGCAGACTCAAATTTACAGCTTCATTTTCAATCATGTCCAGTCAGATTTAATGCTCCGTACAGTCTGATATCACATACCACACATTCGCCTCAGAGGCTGAACAAATGATATTGTCCAGGCAGTCGTAGGGTGTTCAGTGAGAGAGCCTCAGTAAGAAGTTAAGGAAGAATAAAATACACTGCAGTTCCTAAAACTGCAATAGAACTGTCAATGAAACTGTTTGTGTAAGTAAATTGTTGATTTAGTTTTTTCTTTCTTTTAATTTTGTGTTCAAATAAAACTTCTAAATAAAAAATAAAAATCAAGATATGGTGAAGTGAAAACAAATAACCTAAACTTAAAAAGAGTTATTTAAGAGTTATGCCTATAGTGTGAAATTTGCATAAATACTTACAATACTGTAGAAATGTTTTAGGACACAAGTAGGGTTGTTGTTTTAGTAAGAGTATAACAATTTATTCTAATGTATGAACGTATTTAGTGGTCTCAGTAACACCATACCTGAAATATAGACCACAATTAAAAAGAAGAATTTCAGAAAAAAAACACACATTTCTTTGTATGTAACATGTTATAACATTATGAACTTTGCTTTGAATGTTTTATCACATTTCATTTGACACAAGCCAGATGTTTCCCATTGTTTTGTTATTTGTACTATAATAGAGAGACTGAGAGATGCTTAATACGAGTAGTAAAAACAACACAGCTAAGGGGGGAGTTAAACTTTTGTACAGTACTGTATATCATAATTAAAGTTTGTAAATGGCTGATTTAAAGGTATAGTGAAAATTTTGGGGCATTGTTTGTCAAAGGTTAAATAAGGAGACTGATATATTGTCACATTCAGTATACATGGTGTATATACAGTATGACATGATATATTGTGACATACAGTATATATAGTGTTTACAGTATGGTGTATATATGATATATCATATATACATATCACATATTGTCGCATACAGTATATATGATGTATATCTAATATATTGTCCCATACAGTATATATATGACATGATATATTGTCACATAAAGTGTATATGGTGTATATATGATATATTGCACATTCAGTATATATGGCGTACAGTATAAATGACACCATATATTGTCACATACAGTGTATATGTTGTATATATGATATGATATATTGTCACATACAGCATATATGGTGTAGAGTATATATGATATATTGTCACATACAGTATATATGGTGTATATATGATATTATATATTGTCACGTGCAGTATATATTGTAATCATGAAGCTTCCTCAGAGGTGTTAATATTGCCGTTATGGTTTCATGATATGGTATGTACTACATCTGACTGTGACTGAGTAACTGAATGAGGTAATTTTGATGTTACATACCTCAATATATTTTACACTGGTTATAGCATAATCTATCAGTCAGTGAGCTGATGTCTGTTAGTGTGGTTAAGTTGAGTCTGTGTAAACCCCTGTGCCATCAGTCTGCTTGCACATATCTTTTGAGGGTATTTTCAGTCTCAATGCAGCACAGTATGATACTATATAAACACAGCGCTGTGTGTTTTCTTTCCTGACACCTGGAGCCAGTTAATACTTAATCCTCAGCTTGAAAAAAAGACAAACAAACACACTTGGTCAGCATCCATCACCAAGCAACCAAGTAGAGCTGTTATCCAGCACAAGCAAAGCACAAAGCAATCTGTGATTTTTACACACTCTGTGGGGATTGTGCTCTCCACCTGAGATGATTCTCAAATGATTTTATCATTATTAGAATGATAACTACTCCGCAGGTTCTTTTTGAAGTTTGCAATTTCAAAAATTACAAAAAGATAATAGATGGCATAATTTAGTGTCTTGTAAATGCACAAAGCTAGACAATAATCTGTGAAAAGATTTTTTTAAATTATAAATAGATACGTACGAGGCACCGTAGTTGCTGTGTTCAGTGACCGACTGAGTGATCAAGCTTCATTCACTCAACAAAACAGTTTGATCAATTTTCTGTGACACTTCCACAAACACATTTTCTCAGTGGTCGTCTAGTCCCACAGCTCAACCTGCTCGCTCCCCTCTTACCTTCCATGCATTTATCATACGCATGGTCGCCCTTTCGTCTTTTTTTTTTTTATTTACACACATAAAAGGGTGGCATTCAGGGCCTGCTGCTTTGTATTGTAAAACGGAGCCCTCTCCTCTCATAGCCCGTGCTTTTAGGTTGCCAGAGATCAATGCTTAGATATTCATGGAAGGATTGCAGAGATGTGTTTGAAGACTATACGCTTTACATAAGAGAAAATGCTTTGATTTCCAAGCGAGGCGCCAACATTCAACATCCATTCATCTTAATATAAGCATTACACGAGAGACCACCTTTTGGAAACACACGTTAACCATTTGCGCTCCCACCGTTGTATACATCCAGTCACGCTATACACATTGTACTCATAGATCGAAATTTTCATCTATTTAAAATATCTACACACACTTGACAAAAGTCCAAAACATATCCTGTGGTGTAATCTAATAGCTAATCACAGGCTGCCATACTGGTATGTTAGGTTCTCTGTATCTTATTGTTTGCGTGGAGGCTCCCTGATTTGTTTATCCTGCTTTCATGGCAACCTCCGCCTGTGCATCACCCTCTTGGAGCAAGTTCACACTCTATGTTAAGAAAGGATTACAACACTTTGTCCCTCAAGTAGTTGTTGCTCATAGCCATGTGCACACACAGTCTTATATGTACAGTACATGGTAGATAAATGAGTATAGTGTCTAAATGTCTAATTGAGCAAATAGCAACTAAGAAATCAATATAACCCATAGATTTGGATCGAACTGAAGGTAAAGAGGTAAATCATTTAAATCAAATTGAAACTCATTTTGTGTTTCTCTTCTGTTTTCAGTGCAGGTCATTTGACTGAACATCCCATCATCTGTTCACCCTCTTCCCTCCTACTCTACCTGTGGCCTATTTATACCCCGGAGACTCGAAGGACCATGAATCATAAAACACATGCTTTGTCCGGTCTCAAGCCTCAGTCACTTTTCTTCATCCTCTACAAGTACGGAGAACAACGGCTCTAACCCTCTGCTGTTACCGGAATACGATAAGAGCGCAGCTGCCTTCAGTCTCAGATGACAGACTGTAGATGATCCGTCTTTAATCCACTGACCGATGACTTTGTCATTTTTGGAAGTATTGACTCAATCATCACAACAGACGTGAGATGTGAAGCGGGACACTGGAAGGATTCTTTTTGTCAATGTCTCCCACGTCTCAAGGTAAAATCTTCAATACTTTTGAATTTTGTAAACCTTTCATGAAGAGGTATTAACAGTGGTAGCGAATATATAACTGAAGTATTTCAACTTCTGATAATCTATATTTGTTTATTGATTTATTTTTGATTCCCTAGACCTTAAAGACCTGGTGTAATTTGGGGGTAAACATTACTATCATTCTTCAGGACTACATATGTTTATCATGTTACTCCATCCAGGAAATATACAGTTTCACTTACGTAGCAAGGGATGAATTGAAAATATAGATTTTTTTCCTTATGTTTCACATAATTGTCAACCACTCCCAGGGATGAGCTAAGCCCTTTCCAGCCTGAGCGTGCCTCGCAGGATGACTGCTGTCTGCCCCTCAGAGAGCAGCCCAGAAGGGGCTGAAACTGGGACCAGGACAACGGGCTCTAGGGGTTCAGGGGCAGCAGGCACCACTGGGAGCAGCTCGGCTGATACCGGCGAGTCTAATGGAGAGTCTGCTGGAGGATCCGTAGGAGGCACTGCTGGGGTCACTGGGGGCCAGAGATACACCCGCTGGAGCCGCCAGGACAGCTCCGACATCAACACGGATGACGAGGGGGCCACCATCCGCCGCCTCACTCCGTTGGAAAAGCTGAATCTGGATATGTGCCAAGATGAAAGGTGAGGATGTACAGTATGGAAGCCGTATGGTCTGCTGGGTTCATTATTCAACATTATTAAATGATAACTGACCTACGAAGTACACTGTTGCCAATCATTTTGTTTTCAGACACATTCCTATTTGATCTCCATTTCTACACATCAGTAATCACCAGATCAGATGTAGTCATTATATACTGAGTCACAGTTCTACTTTATTAATGCAGAATAGATTACAAATCAAAATCCCAAATCTCGTAAATCAAACCTATAGAGCACATTTATTTTATAACATAGATATATTGTTCCATCTTTATGGGCAGTGTGTGTGTGTTAGAACTTTCAACCAGCGTCTGTATAATTGTAGGGGTAATTTTTTTTCTGTGTACATTTGACATGAGGTTGAATGTCACGACGTCTCAAATATTTACTCGTGTCGTTACAGGGTGGTTCGTGAGTTAACGGTTGGAAGAAGAATTGGCTTTTACAAAATTCGAGGTGAAATTGGATGCGGAAATTTCTCCCATGTCAAACTAGGAATTCATGCCCTGACAAAAGGTAAGACACGTATGACACTGGAGTCAAACGCATCTCGAATTCAATCAAAACACTCCCAAAAGTGTGACGCAAACACACGTTACAATGCCTGCGTTGACATTATGACCATTAATTGACGCTAAAAGATTTTGATTACACGGCCAGGTCTAAAAGGTGGTTTGAAAACATTCACTTTGTCTTCTGTTGTCTTTTTTTTTTATTATTATTAGATTGAAGTGATAATTTAGCTAACGAGCTGTTTCCATTGATGAGCTGCAACACCAACAAGTGTGTCCTTATGTAGCAATCCACTAACAAGGCGATCTGGGGTCGTCCAGGGGGCTGATTCAGCCACAAAGAGACAGACTGTCTGCTGCCCTTGAACAGATGGATTGATTAGAGATCTCCAGTTTCCTTAGCGACGGCTAAAATTGCTGCATGCCTCATCAAAGGCTATAAAGGGGTAGAGGAAAACGGGTGCGTGGCATATATGAACTATACCAAATGGTCCTCCTTCATTCTGTTTTACGCATTTATTCTGTGTGTATGTGTGTTGTCTGTGTGTGCATAAGTGGTATCATTTGGTCCTCCAAAAACAATAAGAGCTGCGATGCATTTTAAATGCCCCTATTGAAAGGTATGTCGCAGCTGAAAGGGAGCCTAATGCCAGCCTAAATAATGCACACTGACACACAATCAGATATCTCAACACCATTTTACCACTTAAGAACTTTTAGGTATTCGGTTACCTACGGTCTATTTAACTTCTCTGTATTAATCATTTAAAGAATACAGTCGAGATATCAGTTGTTTGAATTGGATATTCGGTGTGTAAAGTATTTATTTGTCAAATCCGCCACATTTTACCCCCCCCCAACTCATCAGGAGATGAATTTAACATAAAGGAGACTGGAGATAAGTGTTGCATTGTGACAGAAAATGAGCAAATTTCAATCATTTTCCCAGAGCAAAGTTCCCATTGAGAGAGGAGAAAGAGTGAGAATTGACCCCCTGGGAGAACATAATTAAGAAAATTGGTTTCAGAGAACAGCTAATCCTCCATCAAATTATCCAGCCCTGAGCATCAGGCATCGCCACTTGACATGTGAAAGCTGTGTTAGCTCACAAGGTCCAGGCTCACATTTTAATCAGTTAGCAACTGAAGAACAAAGAACAGGTCTGGAAAATAATTGATCATATATTATATGTATTACATTTTTCTGCAATGTGTTGGATTTAAAAACTTTTGGGTTTTAATATCTATCCATATTGTATAATCGCTACTTTATTGCATATTTAAATAAACACAGTGTATGATTTTCTATGACATCGAGATATTACATGTGTTTTCTCTCTTCTTATATCCAGACAAAGTGGCCATAAAGATTCTAGACAAAACCAAGCTGGACCAGAAAACACAAAGGCTGTTGTCTAGAGAGATATCGAGTATGGAGAAACTCCATCATCCCAACATCATACGCCTCTATGAGGTCTGTGTGTCCAAAGGGCTTTACTCAATTATCACTACATCTGGTTCATGCAACAGCCTCCGACATCGCACACATTATCGCCTGTCCTCCTCTTCAGGTGGTGGAGACGTTGTCACGGTTACATCTGGTGATGGAGTACGCAGGAGGAGGGGAGCTCTATACTAAGATCACCACAGAAGGAAAACTTTCTGACACTAACAGCAAGATTGTCTTCACTCAGATCCTGTCTGCTGTTAAACACATGGTCAGTGAGCGTCAATGGGTGATTGACGTGGAAGACTTTTCAAGAGGTCAATTTTTAAATACTAAAAATAAGGATATAATTGGCCATTGTTCAAACCTTTGGAACGTGGTGTACATGTGCATTTATGCAAAAAACAAAATCAAGAGGATTTTAGTGTTTTTAAAGGTGAATTAATAGGACATAGGCTTAAGAAAGCATCTGCTGTAACTGTAATTTATCTTAACATTAATAGATTTCTTAAACATTCCTAATAGTTTAACAAGTGTCAGTAATTAAATAAATGGTTTAGGAAAGGATAGGCTTGTGTGCATTTTAATTTTGTCATTAATGATTTTATAAATTTATTCTATAACGGCGGTGTCTCCCTTGTTATGCAGTTTCAATACCCATTTTAGTTTAAAACCCATAAAACAGATTTAAAATGTGTACAGATAGTATCCACATAACCATAGCAAACCACTCATTAATATCGGAGTCAAAACCGATGGACATTGTGTTTTGAATTTAGTCCAATTATTACCAATCCTCGGTCACCACACATGATGAACATTTGGTATTTGATCTCATTTAAACGTGAGTCATTGATAGGAAAGACTGAAGTGTATTGTTGTTAACTGATCTTTTCTGGTTTGGTTATTGTTCCCTCATTATAATTCTTACTTGGATCATCTTTGACCATGAGCCAATGCCTCTGTGATGTAGTTTCTTGTGTTTTTTGCCACAGCACGAAAACAACATCATCCACCGTGACCTTAAGGCAGAGAATGTCTTCTACACCAGCAGCTCTTGTGTCAAAGTCGGGGACTTCGGCTTTAGTACTCTGAGCCATCGTGACGAGACACTTAACACGTTCTGTGGTTCTCCGCCTTATGCTGCACCTGAGCTCTTTCGAGACGAGCATTACGTCGGTGTCTTCGTGGACATCTGGGCCCTGGGCGTGATGCTGTTCTTTATGGTGACGGGCACGATGCCGTTCAGAGCAGATACTGTGGCCAAACTCAAACGATTCATCCTGGAAGGGGCCTACGTTCTGCCCTCTTGGGTGCCGGAGGCGTGCCAGAGGCTGATCAGGGGAATTCTCCAGCCGATACCGTCAGACCGCTGCACGGTGGAGCAGATGATGGGCTGCGAGTGGCTGCTCCCCGTGGACTTTCCCAGGGCCATGGAGCCCTTTAAACTGGACCCTTCATACCTAGCAGAGAGCGACCCATCTGGACTGAGGGATGAAGAGCTGGAAATAAAAAAAACACTGGAGGCACTCGGAATTACGTCAGAACACATCCTCAACAACCAGGGCAAAGACTGCAGGAGCTCCATCACGGGCGTCTACAGGATCCTGCTGCACCGCGTTCATAAGAGAATAGCTGTAGAAACCATACCTGTCGTCACACAGGTCGTGGGACCGACTACAACAAATAAAAAAGAGCGGTTAAAGGTGTATCGCAGTTTACGACACACGTCCAAACTCTGTGTAATTCTGTGACAAAATGCTCCCCTTTGAAACGAACAGACTTTATACCAGGGAAATGAAATTGCATGGATTTCATTAGAAATAAAAACAAAAAAGCGCTTTTCAGTCGAGCAGTATAGGACAAAACCACGGTATATAACTCCCACAGCTTCTGAAATCTGGGATTTCTTGTCTTATCTTTTTTCTAGTAAGTAAACGTAGTCTCTGTGAGAATGTTGCTGCCGATGAATTACAGTTGTCTCCTCTGTTGAGATGGAGGGGGGCTCGAGATTTGGAATAATGGAAACAAGCGAACCTTACGATTGGTAGATGCTGTCACTTTAATACTTATATATTTGTAGCAAACAATTAGAAAAATAGAAGTCCACACACTCATGCTGAGGTACCAGTTCTTAACATGCATGTGTGGTGTCTTCAATGTGTAACGTGCACTTTCTCCGATGCCTTTTAAAAAACTGTTATGAGATCACACAGTGGTTTCATTGTACTGTGAAATATATGAGGGTTTTAGATGCTAGAACTTCACTTTCTTTTGTGTGTCTCTATGAGACGCTTCTACTTTTAGACTTTTTGAAATAATGTACCTTTCATTTTCCAATGGCAACAAAAAGCCAAAAAAATTGAACATTATCACTCAAGTTCTCTGTTATTAATGTGGCAAATCACTGTTGGCCTAAACCATTTAAGAATTTGATTTAAGTTTGTACATGTTTTTATCATCTCATGCCATGTCATGTTCATGTGCTGATTAAAAGGACCTGAATATTGACAGAGGTAGATTTTGTTTCCTTGCCAAAAGTTTTATTGTTCTTGAATACATGATATTTTGGTATCATGAAAAACAATACCATCCCAGAACAGTGGGTATTATTCATAAATATGTGCACTAAAAAACACAATACAATACAAATACAATGCAACATAGATTAGGTACCTTTAGATACCTTTATTAGTCCCACACGAGGAAATTCCAGGTTACAGCAACACATATAAAACAAGACACACACACAGAGATACTGCAAAAAATAATGAAAAATAAGAGCGATTCCTAATAATATAGATATATAAATAGAAATAAAGAAAAGAACAGATTGAGTGCAACAGTAAAGATAAATAAAGAGACATCATTAGTTTTATATATATATATATATATAACTGATGATGTATATACATATACAGTTATATAGTTATTCCCTTATTGTTATATAGTAATATACAGTTGTATAATAATTATAGTAATTCATACGGTGGCCCTAAATTAATAATTAATAACAATTAAGAATTATAATAATGAATAATAATAATAATAATTGACTGTATTAGCGTTGGTTAACAGTACTGCACTTGCGGGTCCATAGACGAAATAATAATCATAACAACAATATTCATTGGTAATTAAGTAACGATAGTAATTAGTACTCATAGCCATAGTCAGTTAACTGTTATTATTGTTAAAACACCTGACAGCTGCAGGGAGGAACGACCTGTGATACCTCTCCTTCACACACTTAGGGTGTCTCAGTCTGTCACTTTACATTAGTGCTGTAGAGATTTGAGATACATGTACATTATTCAGCTTTATGTTTTTACTACGCTTATTTTTTCAGCCCATTTTCCTGAAAGCTTGAATTAATTTTCAAATGGCAATATGTCATTCCCTCCTGTTTAGTGTCAACCACACACATCAAAAACATTCAAATCCTCTGATGTTTTCCCCCTGTTAAAGCAACATGGTCAATATATGTGGGTCATTGACAGTGTTGAAGAAAACAAACAATCCAAGTCTAGTTCCAAGTTTGCTGAAGTGTTGTAAGTTTATTGGACTTTCATGGTATGATGAGCGTACCGACATAGAGCAGATCTGAGACCAGTGACTTCTAGAATGCAGGGTCAGAGAACAGATATACCGTCCCCTCAGGTGTGGTTGCAGACAGTTCATGAATAGATCCTATAGTGGGTGTGTATTGGTCATTCAAAGTCAACTTCACACAGGAGGGTGAAGCGGGAGGCAGAGACATGATTTGAGACAAAGAAGTGATACTCAGGCTGTGATCGGCAGGGGAGAGAAAACAGGGTTAAGAGATTAACATATGATTGCATTTGCCTCAGACATGTCAGGACAAATGTCTCCTTCAAAAGCAATGTATGTTTTATGTTTAATTTTTCTTCAATGGATAAGAGGTAAATTTTCAAATACTAAAAATAAGGATATATTTGGCCATTGTTCTAACTTTTGGAATGCAACTTACACATGTATTTATGCAAAAACCCACATTAAGAGGATTTTAGTATTTCTAAAGGTGAATTAATAGGATAGCTCAGTCGGTAAGGCACCGGGCTGGTGCATAGGGGACCTGGGTTTGATTCCTGGGATGAGTGTCCAGTGGGTTGTGTCAGGAAG
>JAPTHA010000029.1:23718770-23730382 GCA_029814585.1 Gymnapogon annona
TCTATCTATCTATCTATCTATCTATCTATCTATCTATCTATCTATCTATCTATCTATCTAGCTATCTATCTATCTATATACAGGGTGTCCCATAAGTCTCCATACATAGGAGACATAATACATTCCAACATGTATTTCTTTATATTTCAGATAGAAGTGTTCTTCAGCAGTTGAGGACATGCATTGAAATGCGTCCCCAACAAAACGGCAGTCATATAGTGCATATTGCATAAATAAAAATAGTTTACGTCAAGTAACATTTATTTTTTATATGTGTGGAGACTTACGAGACACCCAAGTCTCCTAAACCGCAATACTTGCAAAAACAATATAACAATATAAATACACTATATAGTATATAACACTAGATAGAATGCAATTATTCCCTATATATATATATATATGTATATATATATGGGACACCTGTAAGAAAACCATTACCCTCAGGATTAATATGCGAATTGGATTCGGATAAAATATTCTGATATATATGATGTTTACACTATATATATGTATGTAGGTAAATAACTGTTGTGGCACGAATCCTATCAATAGATAGATAGTACTGTAAAAAAATTGCACAAAATGCAGTTTTTCCATCTTTTCATAGTCATCAGATATGACCCCTTCAGATGTTCAGAAGTGCTGTGGTCGCCATGGAAACAGCGTCATCTTCTACAATCTGATTCACTAGTCAAAGCCATGGAGTTGAATCGATGACAGTGGACAGTAAAACACATGGATTTCACTTAAAAATGCCAAAAACCACACGACAACATTACAATGTTACAAATGTTGAATCATTTGGGAATGGCCACAGAAGTAACACTGTTGCTCATAAAGTTGGAATAGGTCTGTTGTCAGACACATTCCTCTCTTATTCTCACGTCTACACATCAGTCCTCACTGCACTGTCTATCACGGATAACTCACATGGACACAATCAGTTGAGGAGAAGAGGTGAAAACATTTTATTTTGGTTTAATGTGCATCCTTTCAGCCTCTTTTGTTAGACCCACATTATGATGACTTCTCTGGTTATTTCACATGTATTATTCCTGTTTGTATTCAGTCTAATATTACCCATAGACAGTTTTAGAATTACATAATGGAGAATTGGGTGTATTTGTAAATAATGATAGGCTCACGCGCTGTGACTTTTCTCCTCTGTGGACACAAAGCCCCGCTGTTACTTGGTAATTACACAATATTGCTAAAGGGTCATCTCCTCATTATCGATGCGTATAACCCTCTCAGTATTCTGTTGGATCGCGAGGCTATAAAGTCCAGGCCTACATTTGCTCCTACAAGATAAAGAGTGTGTCTTTTCCAGAGTTGTCCAACTTTGGAAAGTTCCAATATGGCCGTGTCAGTGCGAGAGAAGGGAATTGTCCAGCTGTAATTGGTCTATTTCTATCACTATGCATTATTTAAAACACAGGGCTATTTTAAGGGTGTCGTGCCGGCTGGGGAGAGAGCGGGCAGAGCGTGAGCCAAGTGAATATGAGTATAAGACTAATGACGCCAATGGCAGCAATTGGATGGATGGATGGATGGATGGATGGATGGATGGATAGATGGATAGATGGATAGATGGATAGATGGATAGATGGATAGATAGATTATATGTATATTATTATATTATATACATATCCCGGGTGGATAGCTCAGTTGGTAAGGCACCGGGCTGGTGCATATGGGGACCCGGGTTCAATTCTCGGTATGAGAGTCCAGAGGGTTGTGTCAGGAAGGGCATCTAAAGTAAAAAGTCCTGCCAAATCAAATATGCGAATTGACTGAATTCACTGTGGCGATCCCGGAAGGAAAAAAGCTGTAAGAAATCATTATATTTTATATATATATATAATATGGGGGGAGCTGGCAAATGTATGTGTATGAGATGAGTGTAACGGTTTGTGAACTGTTTGTTGTGTTTGGGAATGTTTGTACTGTTAGCGGTTAGCTGGTAGCCGCCGATGCTACTCTATGGTGGTCTGCGAGGGCATTCTCACCAACGTCTCAGCTCCAGACGACACATCACAGTCCCTCATTATCATCTCTGGGTCTTCAATTGTTGTATATCTGTCTACTCTGTTTTTCTACTCTTTGTATTCTGCTGCTGTAATCTGAAATTTCTCCTAGTGGGACAATTAAAGGTATCTTTAAAACCTTATTACAGGTATCTTTACTACCTTTTAATCCTTTTTACCTTTTTTTATGCTCCGCGCCATGTACCGGGATGTGGAGGTGACGGTACAACCGGGGTTTCCATTTGGTTCATGTGTGAAACAGTAAATTCTACCAACTGATCTACAACCGTTCTACTATCGTGATGAGACCTAACCTCTCACGAGCTGCGGCGCGTGTACTAGCTGTGTGGCTGACTGTGAAGGACTCCTGGCTCACGACTCTATGGGACTCTTTCGTTTTTTTGGTTGGTTTTCTACTGGTGAGAGCGGACCGAAGAAGGAGGACGGGGAGGTGGAGGACAGTAGATGCGTGTGAGTGAGTTATGGTTTGTGAGCGGTTTGTTGCGGCTAGGGTAACAGTTAGTGGTTAGCAGCTAAAGCGCTATGCTAACGGTGGCCTGCGACAACAGTCACTACGTCTGTCAGCTCCGGAAGAACGCATCACAGCCCTCGTTATCGTTATCAACTCCGGGATTTCAATCATGTATACTGTATATATTGTCTATGTTGTGCAAGAATTTCAATTTTGTTGTATATCTGCTCTTTTTTTTTCTACTCTGTGCTACTTTATGGCATTTTGTTGCCATAAATCATACTGTGCAATGACAATAAAGGAAATCTGAATCTGAATCTGAATATTTCACCCAGTACAAACTACATCAGAATCACATTCATGGAGTATGGAATTTGGAATGTGTCTCTTTGTGTCATATATAGGGCTCATATATTTGTGTTTTGTTTGTTTTTTTTCTTTGTCTGTTTGTGGTGACCATATTTGGCATGAATGTAACCGTAGTGTTAACAGTGGTTAAGAAATATCAAAAATCAAATACCATATAAACAGACGAATAGAAAACAAAAAGAAGAAGGGACTTGAATTTTTTTTTTTTTTAAACCCGAAGCAGAATCAATTTCATGGACGTTGTATACATCTCAGTCTAAAATGAAAAGCGCAATTTCCGACCTTTCAAAAGGGGTCACAAAAAACTGTCTCTCATCTAGCTGACACATGCACATGTCAGGAGTCCTGTGACAGACCACTGCCGAGCTCTAACATATGTAGTTACAGTCACTAATGCTATTTCTACAGCTGTTTAACCTCCGTCCAGTGCAAACAACGACCAAGGCCTGAATACTCATCGGTCTGTGAACGCTCCACGTGTCCATCCAGTGGTTCCATCCCATGTCAGGTCCCTGTGAGCCCACCGATACCCACAATGCTGTGGGCACCTACAGCTTTGTTTCACTCGTGCTATCAAATCCGACCTGATATTGGGGGAGTCTGTATCATAGTGCAGACAGGACGTGCACTATTTCTCCATGTGTCATGGGTCTAGTCTGTACATGCAGTCACAAGTCAAACCTGGAGGCCACGCCGTTGTTTTGATGTATGAACCGGTGGGAAAACTGCAGTCTTATCCAGTATTGAATTCTTTTTAAATATGACTTGGGTGAGTCACATTGCTTTGTCAACGGGAAGGAAAAAGCTGTTTTATTTTATTCGTGTAAAGGTATAGGGGGAGGCTGTGGCTCAGTTGGTAGAGCAGGGCGTCCAACAGCTAAAGGGTTGTCGGTTTGAATCTTGCTCTGCCTCTTCACATGCCTAAGTTTCCTTGACAGACACCGAACCCTAAATTGCAGCTGGCCAGCAGCTGCCCACTGGTGTGTGAATGTATGTGTGAGACCAATGTAAATGCTTTGGGCATCATAAATATGTAGAAAAGCACTATATAAGTGTAACGTGGGGATTTGTTGGTGGTTAATTGGTTCACTCTTTATAAAATGAAACTGCAGGATGGAGATGGATTTCTTCCAAAACAGTGCTTTACTTTCACCTCTGCTCAAAGTACTCACACACTTCCTGAAACCCAACACTCAGCTGACTCCAACAACCAATCAGGAGCCAGCAACATCCAAATTGGCAAATGTGATTCAAACAAGCAGATTCAACAAATCACAAGTTTCCCATATACAAAAAAGTAAACATTTAAATGTACAAATAATAATTATGTAAACATAAATGAAAATAATCAATTGGGTAAACATTATCAATATGCTTTCAATAAATCTACAAATCAACTTCTTTCCATTTCTTCCACATAACTCATAACTTTACACAAGTATAATCCATTTACCTACTGTATGCATTCATAGTGGCCACCAAGGACCAAGCACACTGTAACAACCCATCTCAGTTAGAAAACACGGCTGTAAATACAGAGGTGATGTGAATTCACAAACTCTTAACAGAAGTCAACATAAATAGAGGAAAGAAAGAAAAAACAAAACAAATACATAATCATCAAACGTGCATCAAATAGAGGAATGATACAAACGAAGAGCATATCTGCAAATATGAGGTGGTGCATAAGCAGCCACTACAACGGTATCGCTCCACACCTGCAGGCGACGCCGTCAGCAGAACTGCACGATCGACACACACACAGGATGGAAACGGAGGGAGAACAGCTGACTGACAGTGTTTCAAACTGAAGTGGGAATAAATCCGTAGTAGGAGTGTCAGGTTTTACAGTGTTTTTAGTTTATTTTTTTTTAATTTTTCATTAGACTATGTGACAGCTAGATTCATGCGTCACAAGACAACGTTCCCAACCCAAAATGACACAATCAAATTCAGATTCAGATTTCCTTTATTTTATCATTGCACAGACCAATGATCTGGCAGCACAGAGTAGAAAAAAACCAGCAGATATACAACAAAATTGAAATTCATGATATACATGATTGAAGTCCTGGAGTTGATAACGATAATGAGGGGCTGTGATGCGTTGTTCCAGAGCTGAGAGACGTAGTGACTGTCGTCGCAGGCCATCGTTAGCTTTGTGCTTTAGCTGCCAACCACTAACCGTTTCCTGGCCGCAACAAACAGATCACAAACCGTAACTCACGCACATGCTCTCACCAGCAGAAAACCAACCAAAAAACGAAAGAGTCTGGTGGAGCCAGGAGTCTTTCGCAGCCGGACACTCGTGCTGCAGCTCGATAGCCGTTAGCCGTTAGGTCCCATCATGATGGTAGAGCGGTTGGTAGAACAGTTAGTAGAATTGATCGTTACAGACCTGGACCGAATGGAAACCCTGGTTGTGCCGTCACCTCCACATCCCGGTACACGACGCCGGCTACGCAACCCGCTGCACCGATGCCGTAGTCACGCGGGTCGCTCTCTGGTGTACACTGCTGCTGCTCATCCCAGCTGGAGACGGAGCGGCTCACGATCAGAGACAACAGACAAAACACATGCACACACACAAGCACAAACCCAAAAAACACAAAACACATACCGTGACAAAAAGAAAAACAAAATTAAACACAAACAAATAAATAAGTCAACTGTACGAGTCACACAGTACGAGTCACCTCTGACTTTTTAAGTCCTACGAACATAGCTCGGATATATAGAGCTGAACCAGTGTGGTGCACTGATACATTTTCTATGTAGTTTAAAAGTGGTTCCATATGTTATAAAACATGTGTTCTTTGTTTGGAGGTGTTGCTTCATGTTGCATAGTTTCTGTATATGCAGCACATTAGAATGATTATGCATTTGCTTTTGGTCTTTTGTACTGCATTGTTTCATTTGCATCACTTTTCCTCTTGTCTTTGATATCTAGACGTGTGTTAGATTTTGTGCATTTGCATCATTCCTGTACTCGCAGCAGCTTGCAGTTTGTCTGGCCCTTATCGACTATAGCGTAGATTTTCCTAGTTAGAATAATGTATGTTAAGTATCTCTATAAGTCTTGGAACTAACATGTCATGTCAAAATCTCAAAGTACCACAGAAGTTTAAGGTTTCTGCAAAAATGCACATATATAATAACGACATCATCATTTCTTACGAAAGAGCAATTGCACTTCATTGGTTTTCCTTTGTCTTCTTTTTCTTCTTCTCATTCTGCGCGAGTCTGACAGAGAGGAAAAAAAAAACATACATGCTCATGTGTCAATGCATGTGTTGAGCTTTTATCTGAAGCCCATTGAAGCACATACTTTCATAACATGAGAGCAGGTATTCCTTACATAACACCATGGGTGGTTTCCCACAGTTTGTGACAGTGAATCCTGCTATTATTATAAGGTTTTCACTTGTATTCTCTGGTAAAACCTTGTATTGCTTTACATCCCCAAATAGCCAATAAATGCAATCAACTAATTGCTGGGATAAGACGCCTGGTACACTCCGGCTCTGATGATCATGGCATTAGCTACTGAGGAGCACATGTCTCGGTGTTGTTTATCAGCTCCGTGCTGCTTCACTCTGTGATCCAGGGTTGTGTAACTTTATGGGCACACAGGGGACACAACATGCTGTTTATTTGCTCCGGCTATCTGAACATACAGCGGTATAGAAGCACAGAAAGGAAATATGAACCGTCACATGGGACGGCACAATGCCATTGTTGTATGTAACAGCTTCCCTGGCGTCTGCATCATCACGTCAAATGGAGCAAAAAAAAAAAAAAAAAAAAAAGAGATAAATGAAGCCAGCAGTAGGTTTTAGATTGGACATGTGTTTTTCTCTTAAGTGTCCACATTATCTGTAACCACCTGCACCACCTGTAAACTTTCGAGTACATGGTGTAAATGTTATGTGACTGGCTGCATGATTAGAAAAAAAACAAAAAAAACAAAAGTGCCTATGACTCTCCTGTCTGCAACATGTGCTAAAAACCCCCCTGCTGATGAATATCCGTATCAGCTGCTCATAGACTGAGCTGTTTATTCCTTGACCTTAATGTGTGTTATTCTGTTTTCTGTCTGTCTTTAGCTCTCACAAAACAGACCATAATGCGTTATTGATCAAGTCACTTAGAGCTAATATGGACATTGAACTGGATAAAGTCTGAAAGAAAATACGTTTATGCTTTCCAAGTACATGCACCTGTTCAAGTGTCTTAGTTTAGCCCGAATGTCCTATCATGATAAGATTGAAAAACGCAGATATATTTATTCTCACTGCATGAAAAACATGATGGCATTTTGATGAAGAATTAATCATTTAAGAAAAATAGCCTCAAGCATCAACACAACATCTTTTTGTGCTTTCCGTGTCGGTTCTGCTTCGTTTAGACCAGCGCTGTTTGTGTTTGTTGGTCAGACAGATTGTTTGCTTGGCTGTGAGTGTATAATGCTTTTTTTTTTTTTCTTTTTTTTTTAAATAAGCCTGGAAGCAGAATGTGGGGCAAAACAATCCATCTCCAAGCAAATACTTCTGCAGATCCAGGCCAACATTTGTCCTGGTCCTGTCATAAACAGAAAGAAACCTTAGAAAAATGAACATCACCCATATGACCTGACCGTGTTTTAGTTCACAGTTCTGCAAAATAAAAATATTTTTTAAATGACTTTACATAGGGCGGTGGTGTTTACACAAATGACAAAGGGTGATGAAAAAAAAAATGGATGTCTTTTCTAATATCAGTTAAACGTACACTATATTCACACAACTTAACATGCTTTGTAACTTTCATAATTTGTTGTTGAGTGTATTTTAAAAGCATGAAATCTGTTCGTGTACATCTGTTACTTGTAAGGTCTCGATTCTGCTTATTACGTTGAAAAAAAACAAAACAAAACAAAACTTGCAGGGCCTCATGAAACAGAAGCACGATTCACTTTCTTCCTCTGCATGTTCTTTTCCTTGGTTAAGATGAGAGCTTTTAATGATTTGATATCAGACGGAAGTAAATTGTGATTAAGAAAAATTATTTGTGAATGAAACGGTGTTTGTTATAGAACCCAAAGGGAACAAACAGGAGCATGTAATGGGTGCATGTGAAATTCCAGTGACTCACCAGTTCCTGAAATACCGCGTCTATTTAAGGATGTTTTGCTATGAATAAAATGTGTTGCTTCTTAGTGTTTCTTGCGATCTGGCTCTGGGTAAAAACAATTGTTTGATGAAAAAAAAAAAAAAACAAGCTTGCTTCAGGGGAATTTTGCTATTTTTCCTATTCAAGAAACAGTAATAGAAGAAGTCATGAGTTTTGTGGAGGTTAGAAAGAGAGAGAGACAGAGAGAGAGAGAGAGAGAGAGAGAAAAGGTGTGTATGTATGTGTGTGTGTGTGTGTGTGTGTGTGTGATCGGTTCCTTACTGTCTTACTTTAGATTAGCTCAGCAAAATGTATGTTTTCATGAAAGAATTCCAAATCTGTTGGTTGTGCTGATAGATGGAAAAAAGTGCCAGATATTAGATGCACACGGTGAACAGGTATTAAATAACTGCCGGCGTCAGATCATTTCCAAATACACTGTAAAGCAGGTAATGAATAATGAATAAAGCCAGTATTTCTGTTGTAACAGCACACGTGGGACTGACTTCAACTGACATAACACTGGTGTCATCAGTGGCCGCCCAGAAAAAAATAGAGAGGGGGCGGGGGCAACGATATATAATACATACGTATGTGATATCTTTCTCTGAATCGTGATATTCCTGCTTGCTTTGTTTAACAGAACATATTGTGCAGGACGGTCACACTATAATATACACTTTATTCTTAATTAACTTAATGAACTTTTTTATTAAAGTTTATTTCATTCATTCATTCATCTTCCAAACCCGCTTCATCCTATGGGTCGCGGGGGTCACTGGAGCCTATCCCAGCTACTGAAGGGCGAAGCCGGTGTGGGGGGGGGGTCATACAGTTCATCGCACGGTCATCATACACACATTTTGAACATGAATAATATAAAAAAAAACAAAAAAAACCAAAACAAACAAAAAACAAATACAAAATAAGACCAATTTGCTTCCACATGTTTAAAAGGAGTGGAAGGAAGTCTAAACTTGGTCATACATTGGTCATACATAAAAAAACAAACAAAAAACAAACTATTGGCACCACAATGCATTGAGACTGTCATCCAAAATGATTTAGAAATAGTTAATAATATAGCAATAAATGAGATTGCAAACACTTTGCCAGTCATGATGGAAAACACTATGTCATGAGTTTGTTATGGCCGCTGGATATTTAAATACTATAGACTGTGATGCCTCATGCTGATTTAATTCAGTTTAGTACAGATGTAAAACATATTACGTCTATAAAATCTAAATAAAACGGTAATTAAAACAGTGTTGGTGTCACGTTTTGCACGGAAAGTACAAGAAGTGATGTATTTGTTCCCCTGTTTTCAGTTAATAATAGGATAATATAAAGAAAGATGAGCAACTCATCACAGCTGAGATGTAACAGAACAGATGGCTTGTGTTTATTGGCGACTTAATACAGGTCTTAAAATGATATCTCTTTATGCATCGCATATAAATCGATTTACACGAACAGCCTTTTCATTCTTATTCTACGCCATTCGTGTTTGCAGTCTTGTATTGTTTGGTTGTATATGGTCTTAATAGGTGTCCTGGTTTCTGCGGAAGAGGAGAAGATAGATGTAGAAAACAACAAGGATGAGGAACAGGAGTTGAATTAGTAGTTGGACTGAGAACCTTGAAACCAAACAGCTCTGTACGTGTGTGTGTGTGTGTGTGTGTGTGTGTGTGTGTGTGGGTGTGCGGAGGGGGGTATCATATCTCATTCGTGGGGGTTACCCTTACCCCCTACAAACAAATCAACTGTGAACAAGGTCTGTTCCTCACTAGGACTCCATCCCAGTAGCCTTGTAACGACCCCACGTCTGCGTCCAGAGTGTGTGTTTTTCTGACGTAGACGGGCTGGTAACCGGGCAGAAGGAGCAAAGTTGACGCCGTTCCGCTACAAATCAAGGCCTTCACCAGCTGATTATCCAGCACACACAGAGGCAGAGCCAACCCCAGTGTGGGGCCCACTGAACAGGGACACACTGTTGGTGGGGGTGGGGGGTGGAGTCACACACAAAATGATGCATCATTAGCAGAGCAGCACAAATACAGTACGTACACATATATACACATGCGCGCGGGGGGTGTGGGGGGTGTGGGGGGGATTTGCCTCGGAGCCTTCCAGTGGGGGTGTTCCTTGTACAGATGTGTTTGATGTTCTCTATTGCCTTTTGTTGCATCAGCACAAGGCTGTCTTTGTGCGCCTGGTGCACAGTCCTACACAGTATCAGCAAAAGCGTGGACCGTAGGATCAGCAGCGCCTATGACCACAGGCCTATGTAGAGCGGTGTAATCTGGGTCACATGAAGGGATTACTGTAGGTGAGTTAAGGACGGAGCTGTCGACTCAAACAACCTCACCGCTTCGTACGGAAGATCCAGCCGCGCGCGTCTGATCAAAAGCCTGTGAAAACACGATGCGCCAAAAGGAGCGCATGTATGTGAAAAGGTTCCGTTGCGTTTGCAAACACACGAAGCGGAAGGTTTGCATCCTGAGGCCCGTGTGGTTAGGTTCAGCCAACAAATGCAGTAGGGTTAAGTTTGGGAAAAAAAAAAAATAATTAATGTGGTTTGACCAAACGATAATGGTTCACATACGCAGTGACAGTAAATACAGTCAACGCATCCTGTCTTCATCTGCTTCAGTATGAGACAGTTCAATGTCTGTTTACACAGGGTTACTATAAGTTGTTTAATGGAATATTCAGCACTTGGAGGATTTGGCAGGTTAAGGTCTCATATGGTCATACGGTTCATATATTTATGTATTTTTTCTTCTTTCATCAGTGTACTTGTCTTGTTTTTTTTAAATCTTTTTTTCTTGTCTTGTTTTGTTTGTTTTTTTTGTGTGTTTGTCTGTTGTCTCTGATCTTGCTGTTGTGCCGTTGTGGGTTGGGGATGTAACTGTAAAATGTTGTCCCGTGAAAAATTGAAATAAAATATTATAGCGTTTGACTTTAAGTAACTGACATCGAATGCCAGTTTTAAAGGGAGGGAGTAACATGGCAACATTTGAAATATAAAACGTAAAAAATATAGTTTCTGATTCAGTTGTGATGCGTGGTCGAAATATGTTGAAAACCTTATGTCATTTTAGTTTGTAAATCCAGTTTAGTGCCTTGAATTAAGGTTGGTGCAATTGTCGACACCTATAACAAGCTATTGTCAAAAGGATTGGTGCTTGTTTGTGTTTTTGTTTTTTTTTCAAATATCACCATGGAATTATTTCATGTATTAATGGTTACACTTAATACCACAACAAGGATGTTTTGAGAAGCAGATGTCAAGTATAACCGACCCGTGCCCTGTGAACATCACATGTGGTTATTATTGTATTTTGATTTAAATACGCTGGACCGTGTCATAATCCTCCAGCACGTCACTGCATAGTCAAACAATCCTTCAATTAATTCAGTCCCAAAAGGGCAGGGTGTAACCATACGGATGTCAACAACACAAGATCCACTCCATCCAGTTCAGTCCATCCCTGAAAACAAAAACAGAGCAATGCGCCCAAATACACATGTTTACATATGGACATATACACAATCTCTGAGGATCAGTGCACTGATGGGGGGGG